>JAODPA010058120.1:0-11287 GCA_025585075.1 Nepenthes mirabilis
GGCCCAAAAATCGATATATATATATATATATATATTTAAAACTGTAACAAAACGACGTCGTTTTAAAAACCGAATTCGTTCCAACGAAACGACGTCGTTCAGAAACTCAAAACTGAAGCCAAAAACGACGACGTTTATTACTGTCGAAACAGAAAACGACGCCGTTCAAGTCATCGTCTATCTTCGTCGGTTTTGCCCGAACCCGACAACGACAGACTCGACCCGAATTCCAGACCCGATTCAAACAGTACCATACGAACACCATAAATGATGAAAAATATATGAAAATTTTAAAAATTTAATTTTTCATCGATTTCTAGTGCTCGTTTGAACTGAATCTTCAAAAAAAATGAAGACTTTAGGTTTTTTTGATTTCGGAAAAAAATCAAAAATATACAGAACGGTAAAGGTAGAGTTGAAGCCTTTCTCTGATACCAAATGTTAGACATTGATGTGGCTAAAATAACTACTAAAGCGGAATATAGAATCGGATTTTATACCTCCGGCCATTTGATGCTCTGTTTTCGAACTTTAGATTCGGACGGGCTCCGTGCTTTTGGACACTCCTTCACTCCTTTAGATGGTGTAATGCTTAAGTTGGGTGCCAGGGACAAGGCCAGAAAGCTCAATTTATAGGCGAAACCATCACTCGCCTCAACCGAGCGTTTTGTATTTAAACCGGCCAGAATTGATTAATTGACTTAATGAGAGAGTTATCATCACTTAATGGACCACTAATACTTCACCAATTAACTGAGTTAAATGGCTGAAGGTTACAAATCGATTGAGGAAGACGAAGAGGACGAAACAAGTCTGCGGCTCGAATTCGGCTCAGATCCGGCTCGAATAAGCCGACTTCACGGCTCGGCTTACTGGCTTGGCGGCTCGATTGGCTTCATGGGCCGGCTCAGTTAATTTGGGCTGAAGCCCATAGTACCTGCATCCATGAGGCTAGGGAGTCACAATTCTAAATCCAAATCATGCAAAAATTTCGAGGGAAATGGGCAAAATCGAAGGGGGCGTGTGTTAGGGTTTCACATGTATAAAATCGGACAAAATTTAAAAATGGGACACCAAAACGATAAATAACCATATTTAAGGCATATGTGACCGACCAATTTTTCTGATCGAAATCCGGTAGAGTTCAGGTAGAAAAACGGCCACCAAATAAATACAATTTATACAAAACCCTATACAGTAAACAATATATAACCACACATTACATCACAGGATCCAAAAATCTACAACAATTGCATGGCACTAACGTTATAATTTCAGATATGATGCTGGCTCAGACAAGATGCCATTAGGTTTTCAAACAAACCATATAGCTTGCAGAAGCATATACATCCTTCAAATACAGTGGAAGCTAAGCTACATCAATATCACCATTATACACATACATCAATATATAAAACCCTCTCAAATATACAGAATACTCCATAAAAATGGGTACAATTCTATGAAAACTAAGTCTTTAAGATTTATCCTCCAAGTCTTCAGCCTAGCCGACTTCTAATCATTTACCTCGTTCTATCGGGTAAATTTTGTACTCATCTGAAGATAAGAAAAAACAGTAAGGGTGAGCGAAATGCTCAACAAGTATAATATAATTAAAGATAATAAACAATATACACAGTATAAAGTGGAGGAAGGATATAAAAGTATAATAAAGATGCGTAAATATAAATCATGACTAAATATACTTTTCGGAATACATTTATCTTCCCTGATTTACTTGTCTTTCTTTAGGTTCCAAAACATGTATAACTTCTTTACTTTACAGATTAGGGCCGATAGGCCTTACCCGCTAACGTAGAAATCGATCGAAGAATGGAATGTGTTTACACCTACACATTCTAAGGCACTACCCAGTAATCTCAAGTTTAACGTCCCATGGAGGACGGTATCCGATATTTAGGACCGAATAACATATATGTTACCCATGCAACTTTAAAGTTTCGTGACGGACGGTGCCTGATACCTAGGGCCAAATAATAGATATGCTACCCAAGCAATTTTAATGTCCCATAGCGAATGATGCCTATATCTAGGGCTAAATAGCAGATATAATACCCACACAACTTTTACGTTCTGTGGCGGACGGTACTCGATTCCTAAGGCCTAATAACAGATACACCACCAGAACATCTCCCGTGGTCCAGGAGTATTTTTCGATTTATCACTGTAATATCTTAAGGTATGTCATGAAATACTATCCTCTAAAATATAAATCCCTGGTTCAGGTTTTACAACTTCTTATTCTTTAAGAAAAAGTTCACCAAACTTCTTTCAAAAAGTTCCTACTCCGAGAAAACGAATCATAACATATCAAATTATTGCATTTCTTTCGCATACTTTGAAAGTCTTTTATAATTCTTTGATACAGATACAAATAATCTTTTCTTATACATTTATATCTTTACATGTTTTTAATTATATGTATAAATCAATATAAAACTTTAAATATGTAAGAAATTTTTACCACAAGCGCTGGACATAACTTTAGAGCTTTCAGACAATAAATTCCTTCATAATTACACGCAACATAATTTTTGAAATATATACAAAATAACATACAAAACGTACATGTGGATAATTATCTCAATTCACGTCCAATAATATTTTCGGAACATATAAAATTAGCATATAAAAATATATATACATAAATGCTAAATAATTGAAATACACAGGTCCATGAAGTTAGGATTTTCAAGTTCTAAAATCAAATCATGTACAAACCCTCAATTTTGTAGTTAAAGATGCCGAGGTGTGAGTTAGGGTTTCCTAGAGTACAAAACCATATAAAACTACTAAATTGGATACCCAATCGATAAATTAATATATATAGGGTATGAGTATCCATATTTTAAAGCCAATTCATGCATAAATCTCAAAATAAACGGATAAAATCGTTTCGAGTTTGGGTTAGGGTTTTACGTACGAAAAACTGATCAAAACTAAGAGATCGGACATGAAATTCATGTATGTGTATGCTTAACTCATGAGTAAAATGAAAACACAAGTAGGGATAGGTATTGGGATAAAAATATCCAAGGATATCGGGATGAACATTTCGAAAAGAGAAAAAAAGGGTATGAGTGCGCTTACCTCGAACTAATCTATAATTTCTCTAACTAGCTTTAAGTCGGAATCAAATCCGAAACCCATAATCCTTCAGTTCATCCTAAGCCTTGAGAATAACCGTTCTCTTTAAATCTTAAACTGAACCTTAAAATATATGGTCATTCGCTCCACTGCGCTACTGTGATTGACTATTTACTTGTACACTAAAATCATTTTACAATTCTTATCAAATGATTCATATTAGACACCTAAATCACATAACAGCTATAGACCCAAGAAAATTCCAAAGATATTGATGCATCTAAGGCAAGATCCATAATCCTCAAATTACAATCAACTTAGGAAATATAACTGAAGCAATAACCCAAAATTGCGATAAATGGGTCATCATCGTTTGCTAATCCACAATTATCCAAATTCCAAAAATCATTGTCGTCCTAACAATCTCGAAGTAAAACCACAAGGACTTCTTATCTCATAATTTCATAATTGTTCTGCTCCAAGTACAATTTTGTCTCCGAAACAAAAAGCACAGCATCCCCTTAGCTCGGATATTAGAATCTGCACGTGGCACATCCTTCAACATCTCCTACGAAGCATTAAAGACATACCCAATCCGATGGCTTCCAACATCAAATCATCAGTATTAATATCCATCTTCCTTAAAAGACACCGAGATTCTTCTTCACACTCCTAAAGTAGATTTACCCTCTTTCTTTATCACATGATCGTCTCCTCCTTATGACACAGATATCCAAATCCTTAGAATCATTAGATATTATCCATCTCCAAAAGCAACACCTATAAATTTTTAAAGTAGAAACCTCAATTACTAACTCCAAATCACAGGTAGAGTAACTCTAATCATGGACCTCTCTCTCACTTAATCCAAGGACATCCACCCACATACGAGGCAGAAAAAACATAATCCTAGATTTTTCTCAAAAGCTTTACATTCTATTGTAATTTACTTAATCCATCAGGGATCAACCTAATGACATGGCTGACAATTACCCTCCATTCCTTAAATTCATCGATAAGGCCATCACAAAATTGACCAAAATGTGGCATGAGGATCCAATCCATAAAGTCTATAAAATACGAATAAACCTACAAATCCAAAAAAATGTCGTAAACATCGATACAATTAGTACAAAGCCTAGATCTTCAAATAAATGAATAAACTTAAGAATCACAAATGAAGATATAAATTTCAAAATCCACATATACGGAAATGTCAAAATTTAAAATCCTTCCTTCCACCATAGTAGACGGCACTTCTACACTTTGCGTCTTCACCGCAAAACCTCAATCCAAGGTACTAGACTTTTTCACTGTCCGACCAATGGAATAAGGTCATCCCTTGATCATGTGATCGACGGCCCGAAATTGGAACATGCTCTCAAACTCGTTGGGGAAAATATATATTCCTAAAAGTATCCACGAACATATTTTTCGATATCTATTTGTCCTACCAGCCCACGAACATACTTAGTTTCGCCTTCTAACTTATGTGAGGCAAACATCACCATATCTCGTCCCAGACATGGGTCATCGCAATTACGATTTCAATTCTCATGATCCACATTTCAGCTTCTATAAGACCTGTGCCACCAAAAAATTCAAGCATTTGATCACCATTATTAAATTGATTTTAAATCCACATCCTCGGATTCACTAGCACAAGAAATCAACTCCAAGTCATCATGACCTCGAGCCATCGATTTCATCTTATCCGCCTCACTTGGTATGCTATTCAAGCATTCCTATTCTTAGTCCTTGAATCAAAATCAACCTAAGTTAATCCTCAATGTATCCTTTTTTAACATCCCTTCTTCAGGTTCTCGCCTGAACTAGACATTCTAAGACTTTCAAATCTCACCATCCCACTAAATAAATTCAGATATTCGGCCTCTCTATCACATGGTTGACCACCTCCACGTGTCGACCTTTGTCTAGGCAGTATGATCAGTTACGGATATCCTTTTTAAAATAAGAACAATGTGGGTTAGTTCATATCTTGGACACTAATTAGGACAATGTAAGTTAGACAACTAAACTTACCCACCAATTACAAACCTAGTTCAAGCCTAAATCATATAAACTAGGATAACTAGAATTATCTGATCTAATTTAATTATCCTACGTCTTTATCCACTTATTCAATCTATCTTACTCTAATCTAAATTTTTGTATAAGATTCAGTTCAAACTTAGGGCATCTTTTTCTCTGATATTAATTGTGACGGGCTAACTTTTTTGACCGAAATTCGGTAGAGTTTTGACAGAAAAATGACCGCAAAATAAATATAACCTATACAAAATTCTGTACAATAAATAATATATAACCATACAATACATCACAGGATCCAAAAAGGCACAACAATTGCATGGCATCAATGTCATAACTCTGGGTATGACTTTTATTCAGATAAGATACTACTAGGTTCCCAAACAAATTATACAGACCTGCGGAAGTAAATACATCTATCAAATATAGTAGAAGCTAAACTACATGAATATCACCATCATACACATATATCAATATATAAAACCCTTTTAAATATACAGAATACTCAATTAAAAAGTGTACAATTCTATAAAAGCTAAATCCTCAAGATTTATCCCCAAAGTCTTCAGTCTAGCTAACTTTTAATCCTCTATTCCATCTTATCAGGAATAAGCTCGTATTCATTTGGAGGCAAGAAAAAATAGTAAGGAGAAGCCAAATACTCAGTAAGTGTAATATAATCAAAGATAATAAATAATTTACACAATATAAAGCAGAGGAATGATATAAAAGTATAATAAAGATGTGTAAACGTAAATTATGATTAAATGCACTTTTCAAAATATATTTATATTTCCCGATTTACTTATCTTTCTTTAGATTTCAAAACATACATAACTTCTTTATTTTGAGGACCAAGGCCGGTAGGTTTTACCAACTAATGGAGTAATCGATCAAGAAATGGAATGTGTTTGCACCTACACATTCTAAAGCGCTACCCACAAATCTCAACTTTAATGTCCCATGGTGGACAGTGCTTGTACCTAGGGCCAAATAACAGATATGCTACTCATGTAACTTTAACGACTCGTGGCGAACGGTGCTCAATATCTAGGGCCAAATAACAGATTTGCTACCCACGCAACTTTCGCGTCCTGTGACAAATGGTGCCCGATAACTGAGGGCAAATAACAGATAAGTTACCCACGCAACTTTAACATCCCGTGATGGACGGTGCCCGATACCTAGGGCCAAATAACATATATGCTATTCACGTAACTTTAACGTCTCATGGTGAACGGTGGTCGATACTTAGGGCCAAATAATAGATATGTTATACACGTAATTTTAACATCCCATGACGGACGGTGCCCGATAGCTAAGACCAAATAATAGATACACCACAAGAACATCTTCCACGGCCTAGGAACATTTATCGATCTGCCACAATAATATCCTAATGTATGTCATAGAATATTATTATTTGAAATATAAATTCGTGGTCCAGGTTTTATAATTTCTTATTCTTTAAGAGAAAGTCTTCCAAATTTCATTTACAAAGTTCTCACTCTGGAAAAACGAATCATAACGTATCAAATTATGGTATTTCTTTTAAATACTTAGAAAGTCTTTCATAATTATTTGATACAGATACAGATAATTATTTTTTATGCATTCATATCTTCACATGCTTTTAATTATATGTATAAATCATTATAAAACTTTGAACTTGTAAGAAATTCGTACCACAAGTGCCGGACATAACTTTAGAGCTTTCAGACAATAAATTCCTGCATAATTACATGCAACCTAATTTTTAAAATATATACAACATAACATACGAAACGTACATGTGGATAATTATCTCAATTCAAATCCGATAATATTTTTGAAACACATAAAATTAGTATATACAAAATATATGTACATAAATGTCAAATAATCAAAATACTCACATTCATGAAGTTAGGATTTTCAAGTTCTAAAATCAAATCTTGTACAAACCCACAATTTCGTGGTTAATGATGCCAGGGCATGGGTTGGGGTTTCCTAGGGTATAAAACTATATAAAACTACTAAATCGAATACCTAATCGATAAATTAACATATACAATGTATGGATATTCATATTTTGAAACCAATTCATACATAAATCTCAAAATAAACAAGTAAAATCATTTCGGGCGTGGGTTAGGGTTTTACGTGCGAAAAAATGATCAAAACTAAGAAATCAGACATGAAATTCACATATGTTCATACTCAAGTCAAGGGTAATATGAAAACACAAGCATGGATGTGTATCGGGATAAAAATACCAAAAGAAATCGGGATGAACAGTGTAAAAAGAGAAAGAAAGGATTATGAGTGCACTTACCTCGACCCAATCTATAATTTCTCTTACTAGCTCAAAGTCAGAATCAAACTCGAAAGTCTTGATTTCCTCATTCTCTCTCTTCTCCTTTGCGATATCTCTCTCCTATCAGAATCAAATCAGATTTATAATTTCTCTAACTAGCTCTAAACCAGAATCAAACCTGAAAGTCTTGATTTCCTCTCTTTCTCTCTTCTCCTTCGCAATCTCTCTTTCCTGTCCCTCTTTTTCACTGCGTAAATGACGTGGAAAAAGAGCCATTGGGTTTTTATAATGCTAGCTGGTACTCCAGTGGGTACTCCCATGCGCAAATCAGCGCCTTCCACCAGCATTCGAGCGCTTGATAGGTGTTGTAGTGTGGCTTCGGGCACCCGCGGTGCCTCCTGAGGAGCCCGACGGACGCCTCCTCGACCGAGACCTCCTACTGCTTGTAAAGCCAAATTTTTTTACATGAATTAAGTCTAATCTTAATTATATTAATTTAATTATCCATAATTACGATATTAAAAAATCAGTATATTACAACATGGGTTTTAGTTATCTAAAGCCAAATTATACATAAAATTCAAAATAAACGGGTAAATGGTCCTGGCCACGGGTTAGGGTTTTGCCCAAGACAAAACTGCATGGAACATGGAAATCAGACGCTGAAACAACGAATAAATCATGCTCAAGTCATGGGTTTTTTAAAATACATATTTTGGGTAGATATCGAAATAAAAATATCCGAGAAAAACGAACAAAAATTACAACAAGAGGAAGAAAATGGTATAAGTGCACTTATCTCGACCCGATCTATCACTTCTCCAACTAACTCTAAGTTGGATTCGAACCCGAGAGCTTTGATTCCTCCTCTCTCTCTTCTTCTTCACGTTTCCTCTCTCTTCTCTCTCCTTTTCGCCGCGTGAAAAATGACGAGGAAAGAGCCATTGGGCTCTTATATGGCGGGCTGTTGCTTGAGCACTAGATCCAGTCGTGCAGCTGATACATCTGCGATCCCAAAACTTAATTTTTTCACATGAAGTAAACCCAATCTTAATCATATTACCTTAATTATCTAAAATTACAATGTTTGAAAAATCGGTACATTACATAGAATGCAGATTACTTGGTACTTGAGAGACGCCTGATCGGCACTTGAGCGTGCACTAGCAGAACGTACATGCTTGATGCGTGCTCGAGAGACGGTTGAGCGCGCTGTGACAGTAGGTCAGCGCCTGAAGCACGCTCGATTAGCGCTCATTCACCACAGTACATGGTTCAGTGCCTGACGCGCACTCGATCAGCGTTGAAGCGTCAATCAGTATGTCTAGTAAAAGTTGGCTTATTTTTATTATTTTACTCAGAATATTCGAGAGAAGAGAGAAAAGGAGACGAAGAGAAGAGAGCGAAGGAGAGAGGGAAAATTTTAGAAACTCAAATTAAGTACATCCAAGCTAGAATTTAGTGAGAAATAAGTTAATGCAATTGTATTTTAAACTTTTTTTCTTTTGTTACTATTCTTTCCTGAATTCTTTGAGTATTTTTTATTCTAATATTCATGCATGTCATAATTTCAGAGCTATGATAATATTATTTAATATGTACAGGTAATTCTCTTTATTTTATTGTAAAAATATTTAAAATTCATATCTAAACTCATGAACATTATCTCACTTAATTGATTCCTAAAATTTTTCTACATGCATATGTTAAATTCATAATTTAATGATCTTATATATGGTGAATTTCGTATCTATTTGGAATGTACCGTATCCAAACCGAAAACCGACAAGAGTCCGGCTGTAATACGGATGTAGACTAATACAAAACTTGTACAATATCCTATACAACAACAAAACCCATATAAATCAACTTCGACAGATCCAGAAAACCACAACAAACCACACAAGATCTAAATATTCAAATCAAACGTGGCTCCAACGTGTGTATCCGAATACAACGTCGGGTAAAAAAATATACCGTTAGGTACCTGAAATAAGTCATCACAATCCTGCGGAAGCATATATTAGCAACCATACATGTAGCGAAAATCTACTATATATGCTATCATCCATACATAGAAATATACATCATCAAAGTCATCCAAAAATATACAAGTCTCCATACATATACAAAATCACAAAAATACAAATAACTCCAATGGGATCTTCTAGTCCAAGCCTAGACCACTTCTAGTCATTGTTTTGTCTTATCAGGTATAAAGGCATGCTTATCTAGAAGGAAAAAATAATAAGGATGAGCCAAAAACTCAACAAGTACAATATAACAAAGACATAAGCAGAATACTCAAACAAATCAAAGGGAAGGGTATGGAAAGATGATGCATGATGCATAACATAAAACATGATCAAAAACATTTCTGGAATATAAATAGCTTTCTACATTTTATCTTTGATTCCTTTAGATTCTAAAACGTGTAGAAATCTTTATTATCTTTGCGGATCTGTGTTAGTAGGTCTCACTAACTAACGGAGTAGACAATCAATGAAAGGAATGTGTGTGTATCCACACATTCTAATGCACATACCACGAATCTCAAACTTTAACGTCCCGTACTATACGGTATATTTTTTGCCAATATACAAGGTCAAATATGCCACTAGAGTATCTCCCGTGGCCCAGAAGTATTTTCTCAATCTACCACTGTAATATCCTAATACTTGCCAAAGAATATCAGCTGTTAAAATACACGGTGAGGATAATCCTTGAATTTTCACTGTGATATCAATAGCATACCAGGGGATATTGCCCTCTGAATACAAATCCTTATTCCAGATTTCAGAATTACTTATTCTTAAGGGATGTTATACTAAATTCAAATACAAAGTTCTCACTCTCTGGAGAACGAGTCATCAACATATTAAATTGTGGAGTCCCTTAATAAACTTTAAATATCCTCACATTTCTTATGGATTTAAATCTTCTCATGACTTTAAATATATACATAATTGAACATGATACTTTAGCAAAATTAGGAATTCCTTATCACAACAGTTCAAACATGACTTTAGAGCTTCTTGACGAATAATTCTTCACAAATGATTAACAATAATATATTTTACGAAATATACAATTAAATATATACAATTATACATAATTTAGATGTCAATTAAACAAAATGAAATCTTATAAAAATACCAAAGTGACTTGGGTGAACAGTGCCCACGCGGTAAACAGTGCCCACGTGGGTATAAGGGTCCGTATGTGCAAATACGGACACCCAATTGATAAATTAATATATTCATGATACGGGTAATAATATTTTAAAGCCAATTTATGCATAAACCTCAATTTAGTCGGCGAAAATAGTCCGGGGCGCGGGATTAGGGTTTCATGTCTGAAAACCGGTCAAAACTACGAAATCAGACTTGAAATTCACATATGTGTGTGCCCATCTCGTAACTAACAATTATCTAAAGTCAAATCATATATAAAACCCAAAATAATAGGTAAAAACAGTCTGGGCATGGGTAAGGATTTTCTGGTGCGAAAGTCCGCACAAATCTCACAAATTGGACATGAAATCGAAATATTGTCATACTTAGGTCATGAGTAATAAAAATATAAATTTATTCAGGTATCAAAATAAGAATACCCAAAGACATTCAAATAAAAGAGTAAGAAAATGAAAGAGAATAGTATGAGTGCACTTGTCTCGATCCGATCTATCACTTCTCTAACTAACTCAAAGTCGAAATCGGACCCGGGGACCTCAATTTTGTCCTTCTTTCTCTTCTTCCTCTCTTTTTCTCTCTTTTCTTCTTTCTCCCTGCTTCTATTTTCCCTGAAACCCTCTCACATCTCTTTCCTCTTATT
>JAODPA010058121.1:0-34728 GCA_025585075.1 Nepenthes mirabilis
AAAAATTTTAATATTTTGAACGATGACAACATTGTTCATTTTATTTGCCATAAAGCAAAATTCCTTCCTTGTCATTTCCGCCCTTCCGGCCGTTTGGGCCCGCGCAGTTGTGGAAGCTTTTGGCGTCGAACGGTTATTTATGCTTGACAGTCTCGTATCTCCCCTCCCCTGCTAGTGTCTCCGTCTACTCCCTCTATTCCTCGCTGTATTTTTGTCTCTCTCGAGTGGAGGCGATGGATCGGAGGTATGCGATTTCTCTAGCATTCATGTGCCTCATAGTGGTTAGCGTCGGTGCCCAATCTCCGGTCGCTGCTCCGTTTAAATCTCCCGCCAATATTGAATCACCAGCTAGTGCTACACCGGTCGCCGCGCCTTCTAAATCCGCGAAACTGGCTCCAGAAAAAGCTCCTGCTTCAGCTCCCCCAGCAACGACGCCATCAAAGAATTCTCCGGCTCTGGCTCCGACGAATCCTTCCGCTCCAGTTGAATCTCCGGCAGCCGCACCGCCAACGGCTACGACATCTCCAATTAGCTCACCACCTGCTTCGGAGCCAGTCAGTTATCCTCCTTCAGCTCCTGCTTCAGCTCCGACGAAACTGGCTCCTACGCCATCAAAGAAATCTCCGGCTCTGGCTCCGACGAATCCTTCCGCTCCAGTTGAATCTCCGGCCACCGCACCGCCAACGGCTACGACATCTCCAATTAGCTCACCACCTGCTTCGGAGCCAGTCAGTTATCCTCCTTCAGCTCCTGCTTCAGCTCCGACGAAACTGGCTCCGACGCCATCAAAGAAATCTCCGGCTCTGGATCCGACGAATCCTTCCGCTCCAGTTGAATCTCCGGCCACCGCACCGCCAACGGCTGCGACATCTCCAATTAGCTCACCACCTGCTTCGGAGCCAGTCAGTTATCCTCCTTCAGCTCCTGCTTCAGCTCCGACGAAACTGGCTCCGACGCCATCAAAGAAATCTCCGGCTCTGGCTCCGACGAATCCTTCCGCTCCAGTTGAATCTCCGGCCACCGCACCGCCAACGGCTACGACATCTCCAATTAGCTCACCACCTGCTTCGGAGCCAGTCAGTTATCCTCCTTCACAAGCAACTCCAGCTCCGGAAACGGCACCAGTCATCTCTCCTCCGTCGCCGTCGGCTCCGGAAGCGTCTCCACCTACTGCAGAGGTTCCTGCGCCGGCTCCGAGCAAGAAGGAACACTCTCCTGCTCCGGCTCCCAGCAAGAGCAAAAAGAAAAGTGAGAAGCACCACGCACAAGCGCCAGCACCGACATTGCTCGGTCCGCCTGCTCCCCCTACCAAGGCACCTGGATCTAGCGCCGATTCGGAATCTCCAAGTCCGGCTTTGGCAGATGAGGTAATTAACTAACTCGTTCTGTGAATTTCTTCATGGCTTGCATCCATATGCGCCATTTTTGCATTGTGCATCCAGATCTGCCAAATTTATTATTTTGAATCTGTGTTTTAATTATGTTCCTCGAGGTGGAACAAGGCTTCGGTATTAGAGCTGTGTAAAATAGGCGGACAGTAATTGCCTGAGTTGCCCAACTGAAAGATAGTTATTGACTGATCCTTGGCAAATGTATAGTTCAGTCACTGTCTGACGAGCCTGGACAAGCATAGACGCTGAGTTAAAACCGTTTGCGTTTGGGGATGATTATGGAACTTAATGACAAAATTTGGTTCATCAGTAGAGGACTTTCATAGTATCTATCAGCTAAGAGATTCCCCTACGCTGCGATGGGTAAATCAGCTTTTGGTTAATTTATCCAAGAAACCTACAGCCGCTTGGGAGCTAGATTTTCCGACTTTCTTTCCACGTTTTGGTGCTATGACAGAAATTTATAAGAGTAACCCAAAATTGGTGTCCCAGACTATAAACAGTAGTAGTTGTGACACGTTTACCAAACATTATTTTGTGGACAATCACAGCATAAATCCATGCGCAGCTTCAATTTACTAAACACATTCTGGGAATTCGACCAGTTTTCTTGTAGCGAGGGATGACATTGCTCATTGTTTGTTGGGAAATAAGAAACACAGCACGTGGTTTGCGCGACAAGGATCCAATTACCATCACACCCCTTGAAACTAATTTGTAGATCAACAATATCATTAATGTATATTGCACATTTGCAAGAGCAAATAACGCCAATTCTCATACCCAATTGACCCTACTAGCCGAAAAAGTGGGTGTGGAAGGGGGCCTTTTATGAGTAAAAGCAGCGATGGGGGCACCGACACTGCCCTTGCACTCGCTTCTCCTAACCATGGTTAGTGGCCATTGCGTACTGGTGTGGTGGGTGATTCTTGCTCACGGAATGCTTCGCAAGAGTCTACTGCCAGGCCAACTGAAGGTCGTGCAGTCGCTCGTATCATATCAGGTTCATCCTCTATCACTAATACTGTGTAAAATTTCTCTTGTTCATTGGTATGATATTAAACTTCACCGTTGGTGTGATTAGAGTGAGTTTTATGGCTTGAGCCTCGCAAAAAAAAAAAAAAGAAAAAAAAAAGTGATGCTTGGCAAACCGGAAGGGGGGAGAGAACCCAAAGAGAGTAATTGGATCCTATAAAGGAAAAAAAAGGTACAGTAATTCGAATTACTTTTCGTGCTTGCACAATCTGTTCGTGATAGTATTTACTTTTGAGAGGTATTATGGAGACTACTTTAAAATATTTTAAATATTATAACGTCTCATTCATCTGTAAGTGCCAATAAGCTCCTACAAAAATAAATTGATAAATAAGCTCCAGTTTATTTCAAAATATTTATCTTTACTATTACACATTAATTACTTTTTATGGAGTTACTTTTATTATTTTTTATAATATTTAATTATCAATTATTATATATCCAAACAATTAATTTGATGGGTTCAATATACCCGATTTAAAAAGAGGAACCACTCAACCGGTATATCTTTNTTATAGATTATTCCAAAATTATATAAAATTTATCCTTAAATGATAGATGTTCTGTGGAGTTCTTAAAATTATAGTAAATGAGGATATACTATGTTACCCATTTCTTCTTTTATCTATTATGGGTTTAAAAGTTTCTTACTTTTTGATTGATGAGAATTGCTCCTGGTGTCAAACCGCAGAGTGGAGCAGCGAAGGTCACGTGGTTGTCCAGTCTGGTCGCCAGCTTTGCATTGGGATGGGCTGTCATTGCCTTGCTCATCTAGTTGTTCGACTAATGTTGGTGGTTTGCTGGTTTGTCTATTTTCCCATGTTCAGTATTCACTCTAAATTATTAACCCATGTCCTTATTAGTGTTTATTTACCTATTCATTCACAATATTGCATTTATCCTCCTTTGATGTTGCTCGTTTAGGGTTATTTACCATTACATTTGATATGTATTTGGAATTTGAATTATAATTCGAATAAACTCGATTAAAATTATTGAACATTCTATCCGAATTTTGTATATTATAATAACAAATAAGAATTTCGAAGGAATTATATTCTCTCTCCAATATATTCTTCAATGTTTAAATTAGTAAACTTTTTAGAAGTTGGGAATATAAGAGAGATTAAGAGAATAAGAAAGATTGAGAACTTGGCGCTATATTTTATAGAAGAATAAGTGGGTTTAAGGGCCGTGTTCTATTCCTTATTTTTCGAAATTCATTCCATTTTTTCGAAAAAATTGGATGTATTTATAGTTATATTGTTAGTTGTTGGCAATTTCCTAAAGAAGAATAATCGGTAATAATTTAAGTGATTAAACAAATTGAAAATTGATTAGTTCAACCATTGTTGTGTATGTTCTAATTGTAGGGTTGATTAAAGGCTGTTAACGCTTAAAAATTAAACTAATGATAATAAGTAGTTGATATTAGTTAATTTGGAGACCTTGTTTGGGCTAACTATGAAGTGTACAAACCACTCGATTGAATGAACTATTTGATTGGATTAACTACTCGATTGGACATTCAAATACATAACCGTTTGGGTATATAATTCAGTCCAATTTGGATTTAGGTTAGTGACTATTTAACCACCTGTTTAATTTATTTTGGATAGAGTTGGATTAAGATCAGGTGCTAAACTATTTGAATATGAGCCTAGTGGGCTAGATAATACTTTCTTCTTTTTGAACTTGTTAATTGTGGGCTTAATGGGTGAATGGATTGAGTTAGCCCAATTAATGTTGGACTTGATACTAATCCCCATACTCAAGGATTGAATTCAAACTTCAATGATACCTAAATGAAGAATCAAATCAGTTTGACCTTGGAACTATTTGATCCCTCCTTCCTAAGGAACTCAAAACCAGTGAGTAATCATTATTAATCGATTACATCAATTACATCTTGCTGTCTTGTAACTTCAGTAAAGATTCCTTAACTATTGACCACATTCCTTTGCTTCAAAATGTTTTGTTTCAAAATGCTTTATTTCTCGACTCTTTTTTTTTTTATTATAAAAGAAGCTGATATCGCATTCTTTTTTCTCCATTTGATTTTCATGCCTTAGTGGCTAATGGGGTCAATTGTACCTCTCAAGCGATTCCTTATTTGGCGAAACTTTTATTCTAGAAAGAAAAGAGACGATTTTATTGCTTTAATGTCCTACCAAGTGTCAATAATGAAACTTATCTTGATTTTGTTCTTTTAAAGGTGGAACTATATTGGTTTTCCTCTTTTATAGAATATCATCGGCCAGATTGATTTTTCGTCAAAATAATCAATTAAGGAACCTCATGCCTCTTGGTGTATCATTGTGCAAGCGTCCTTATTTTAGACAACTAGCATTTGGGCCAGGATGCACCCACCGTATGTATTTAGTTGTCTACCATCAATTTGAGAGAGTTACTTGGTTGGGTATTGCTCTTATTTTTCCCCATTCTATTTGGATGAGTTGTAGTTGGAGAGAGAAATGATGACATCTCGATGTCTTTTTGTTATAAGTCGATTGATTTAGTATTTTCATGTTAAAATATATCTTATACATGGTTATTACTAAAAATGAGTAAAAATCTTACTTTTATTTTTTATATTCAGATTGTCTTGCTTAATCTATTTTTTTCATTATTGGATTTGGGAATTCCTGTGTGGAAGTATAAATTACAAAATCTTTTAATTAATAAACAAATTTGATTAAAAATTTTCTAATTTTTGGTCTTAAGATTTGAAAGTACACTAGGTGATAATTTGATAACTAATTTTTTATTTTGATAAAACCTAACCACTTTGCCTTTTGACAAATTGGGGCATTTGAATAAAACTATATCAGAATATTAATTTTCTAAGCAGTTTATCTTTTGGGATTAGATGGACTTTTATTTTGTTGTATTTGAGCAGCTTTTTGAACGCCAATTAAGATGACACTAGTATCATAATGATTCTTATAATTCAAATGATTTGCTAGTGTCACATTTACTGCTGCATTAGACAATGTTTTTGTCCTTGTGACACATGGCTTGTAGCCTGTTATTACCTTTTGGCGGCTATCAATGTGCATCATTTTGATTATTGTAAATGGAGTAGAAAAGGTTGCCTTAACATGAGGCTTTAGAAAAAGGCGCACTGTTCAGAATGGTATTTTTCTTTAACCACGTCATTTCCAAACATTAACCTTTTTTTTTCAAAATTTTCTCTAAAATTTTGCCCTTTTCATTTAAATTCAAGTCAAACATTCTTCTTACCTCTACACTTTCTTGAATTAAAAATTCTAAAACCCTAAATCTTTAGAGTTTTAAAATCTTGTTTCTTGTTTTCATCGGTGGCTTTGTGTAGAACTAGAGGCTCATCTCTTCGGAATGTTACTGATATTACCTTGTCTTTGTCATTGTTGAATATATTAGATGTCTATGATAGGTATGATATTTCGATTGCCATTCCATATGTTCTTTCCTCGCTGGATGAGGGGCCATCGTCTCCTCGTGATGACTTCATTTTCATTATGAAGTCTACTTGAAGAATTGAATAGTTACGGAGTTTACAGAGGTCATGGAGGCCTTAGATATTGCTATTGCACGACTTTATCCACATGCAATTTGTTACTTGGTGGCTTTGTACGTCTTTTTTATTTTTATTTTAATCAGAAAAATAATTATTTTTTTTTAATTCTTCAAAAGGAGTATAAAAAAGCAGAAGAAACCCTAACTTTTTGAAGAATTGGAAGGATCGATTTTTATATGTCAAAGTTTCAGCCAATTGGGTGCTATTGAACAATTGGACTAATATGAATTCAACCTACCCAATTCAGTCAACAAAAATAAGCATTTTTAAACCAAGCTTGTGTGGACTTCTTGAAACAATTTGCCACTAATTATTGTGATTCTAGCAGCTTTCTCATCCTCATTGTCTTGGATGTAGTGAAACAGTATACCATTGTTGAGGGTGATGCAGCTACCAATTTACCCTTCTTTGCCCTTGAAAATGAGGAGGAAAACTGTATTAGGGACACTACCTATGGTTCATCTAGTTGTCGGCCACTCTAGAAACTATTGGTAACTTCTTTAGCTATTACTGTTGCTGATGAAATATCAAGGGGCGTTGGCATTGTTTTTGTCGAGTGCGTGGCTAAAGTGAGCTAAGAAGGCTGTCCAATCATTAACTCCATCCTCACTTCTTCTCTTATGAGGCTCTCAAAGGGGATGTTTGTTTTGAATGTTGATAAGACGATCCCATTTGTTGTGCTAAGTGAGGAGCATGATTCTTTGCATAGCTCCAATATTAAGAGCATGTCGACTGTTGCTGCTCCCATCATTGCTAAGTTTGAGATTTGCATTATTTCTGGCGCCTCTTCTTCATTTTGATTAGCAATGGAGACTCTAATAGCTCACGTCATTTCCTTAAAACCGAAAGGAGTCATAGATGACACTTATGCTACAAGGGATACTAAGACTCATTTGGTATTCCCTTATTTGGCTAGCAAAGAGGTTAAAACTTCACGAGGAATTGCAAATTTTGATATTCCCATATTTCAACCAATTTTGTCACTCCTTTACTAGAGGCCTTCTTCCTCATCGCATCGTAGGAGAGGACTTTCTCATCCTAAAGTTATATTTCTATTCCTGGCTTTAATTTGATTGCTACTTTTATGATTGTTACTAACATGCCTTTTTTTTACAGTCCTTACAATGGCAAACTAAGTTAGGTGAAGGCTTTTCTTTTTAGATCAAGAAGTCGTAGCTATCAAGATTGTACATTGACTTGGCAATAGGGCTTTGGAGTGTAGAGCTATAACTGCTAAGGCTAAGTCGTCGAATATTGAGGACAAATTGATCCAACTAGAGAAATAATTAGTCGAGTGGAAAAGCAGAGCTTAGGAGTCAAACATCAAAATAACTTGCTTGAAGACCGAGCAGCTATGATAGACGAGAGAACCAATTCTTTCAAGGGTAGGGTTGTCGAGGCAAACCAGCATGCTTTCATAGTCGAATGTATTGTCAACGGATGATTGGCAGACTACTTATAACTTGAGTGTATTGCTGAGGATTAATTGATAGACTACTTACAATTTGAGGAGAAATTAAGGAGTATCCATCAAGAGGAGCTTAGTTCTTTAATAGATTCCCAATCTAATAAGGTCATTGATCTTGCAAGAAGATAGCTTCCCTAGTGGTTCATTATTTTCCAATGGGCAACTTGGATTCAAGGAACTCTATAGTTATTCTAGTGTCAAAAGTTAAGGATTTTAAGGCTTGATTGAATCCTCAAGCCCCTTCCTCGAGTGCCAAGGATTAGTTGTAGGGATATGTTATTGAATCCCCTCTCCGTTAATTTGTAATATGTGAGTGGATGATATGATTTATACCTTATTGTGTACTTCTTGAATTGTTTGAATGACTATCTAACCAAAAAAGATTCTCGTATGTGAATGTAGATCATGAGGTCTAGTTTCTAAGCATATGAATTCTAGATCGTTGATCATGTGATGGCTAAATTCATTTTCAACTAAGTCATTGGACTATCCTAGTTGGTGAAAGAAGACCCTAGTCCTTAATCGTATGACTGATCTTGCATGACCATTAAGGGGTTCAATTGGTCAAGTGACTACGTTTATAGTTGAGTTTTAGAGGATCTAAACCGCTTGATAGTTGATCTCTCAAATGAGTATCGAATTCCTTAGTAGCCCTGAAGCCTTATTATATTTTGGGTATGTGATTACACTTGGGGCTATATAATTTTCTTGAACCTACACCATGACTGCATACTTTGGTCAATGCATTTTTACAAATAGAGTGTTGAAAGTAACTACCTCACTCAAGATTATTCTTGGCCAAATTAATGTACCTATTTTAATTTGTAAACACATATATGCTAGTAAAATTAGATAAAAAAAATTATTTTTCTTAATAAATGCTCAAATACTTACATCATCCATGCAAACTAGAGCAAGGGGTAGGGCATAACTATTGTGACGGAACAGAATTTTTTTTTTTTTTGCATTCCGTCAACGATGTCCCGAAACTGACACAAAGTTTCGGTGGTCCGGTCCGGGCTGATCGTGCCTTCCAAATCACAGGATCACAGATGCCATCTAGGACTCATACATTCTAGTCATCAAACACATAGCGGACGTCAATCTATTATCCAATTGAAGTATTTACATTCATTCCCATAAAAATTCATTCCTGAATACATATAGCCATGAACGTCTAATCACAAAAGTTTATCAATTCTAACAAATCATTACATTAATTCCTTCTTTGTGGCGGCGTCCAAAATGTATGCTTCTGAATCCTTACAAACCCTTCAGATAGGCTCTAGTCACTCCGTCTCGTCAGGCACGAGTTCTAAATTTTTATTTGAGGGGGGAAACAGAAAACAGTGAGTCGGAGCTCAACAAGGTCAATGCAGATTTTTTATAAAACGTTCGTGCTGTTAACAGTTATAGATACATATACGGGATATCACTTGGCCAGAATCATGCGTAACACTTAGAACGATTAATGCAGAAAATCATGCAATATAAATATCATACGGTAGCGTTTGGCCGGACTAAACAGAAGCCAATTCGGAAGCCGAAACAGATAATATTAGAGCATGAAATAAGGCCGGTCACAGTGTAGCTTCTTTTATTTATTACTCAACAGCAGGGGGCTTTAATTGAGGATAGATTGTGCACATCTTCTCACAATCACGACAATACCTCATTGTACTAAGCCCCGAGGATGGCTCTCATTTCTTCATTGTACAAAGCCCTGAGGACGGCTATTACTACCTCCTTATACAAAGCCCCGAGGACAACTCTCACTTTGGTTATCCTCGATTATCACCATAAGGTCCTAAGGCATACCGGAGAACCTTATTTCCCAATGCTAAGGTTCGAACTTATTTGTCTTATCATAAAGCCGGTTCATATTTTCTTTGTTCATTTCAGACGGCCATATCACAAGCCGGTTTCAAAGTTTCAGTACAGATGCCGGTTTCAAATCATAATACATGGCCGGTTTCAATTATAATATAAGGCCGGTTTTAAAAATTATAATGCAAATGCTGGTTTCAAAATCACGATATAAGGCCGGTTTCAAAATCACAGTGTAAATGCCAATTTTAAAATTACGATACAAGGTCGGTTTCGAAATCACAGTGCAAATGCCGGTTTCAAAATTATGATACAAGGCCGGTTTCAAAATCACAGAGCAAATGCCGGTTTTAAATTACAATACAAATGTCGGTTTCAATCATAATACAAGGCCGATTTTAAAATTACGATACAAGGCCAGTTTCAAAATCAAAGAGCAAATGCCGGTTTTAAAATTACAATATAAGTGCTGATTTCAATCATAATACAATGCTGGTTTCAAAATTACGATACAAGGCCAGTTTCAAAATCACAGAGTAAATATCGGTTTCAAAATTATAATATAAGTGCCGGTTTCAATCATAATATAAGGCCGATTTTAAAATCACAGAGCAAATGCTGGTTTCAAAATTACAATACAAGTGCCGATTTCAATCATAATACAAGACCGGTTTCAAAATCACAATGCAAGGGTCAGAGGTCTTTTTTTTTTAACGAAAGCAGGAGGTCTTTTTACTCATGTCAGATATCTTAAAAACCTGTTCGTGGTCAGACTTCATGCAAGTAAGTAAGGTTAATCGGAGATCTTTATGAAAACATATAACAGAGCTTTCTTTAAACATGATGTTAACAGAAATTCTTCATTAATTTAGATGATCAGAGCAAATTTCATGGCATACCTTAGCATAAATTCATCAAAATCAGGTATACTCATATTACAAACATGAACTAAAGAAAGATGAGTACGCTTTCATTAAATCATGAATTTAAAATAGGGAGTACACTTGCAAATGAACTTAAAAAGAGTGGTCGTCCAAAGTACACTTACAATATTCTGAAGTTAAAAACAGAGTATACATTTGAATTAAACTATGAACTTAAAAGCAGGGGGATATACTTGCCTGACAGTCGTCCGCCTACCCTTACAGATTGGAAGCTTTCTCTCCTTCTCTACCCGTTACTGTTCTTTTTGCCGGTCGCTTATATTTGCTTACTCGATCGAAACTGAGTATATATAGAGGAGGGGTTAGGCGGAGTAAGTGGGGGTAAGTTACCTACTTGGTACTTCTTCTCAGAGGTTAGGTGGGAGTAAGTAGTCTAAGCTACTTACTTTGGTACTTCTTCTCAGACAGTCAACGAAGTGGTTCACTTACTTTATTTAGTTAGGGTCTAGTTGGGTTCTAACTAATTAGTAAAATCGGTCCTTATCTTTAGTTGCCCTTAATTTATTCCAATCAACTCTCTAGTCAGTGCTCAGGGTTGGCCATCGTTTCTCTTCTTTTATTCAAGACTGGTCAACCTTTCTCAAGGTCGGTCAACTCTTTGATTGGTCAACATTTTGACGTTAGTCAACATCCGGTCAACATCATAATTTTTGGTCAACCCTTACTCAAGCCGGTCAATATTCTAAAGCCGGTCAATCCTTCTAAAAGCCGGTCAACCTTACAAGTTTCGGTCAACATTTTCTTATTATCTATTCCAGACTTCAAGCAGTCTGGCCTTCTGTGGTATAACCTACTCCGATTTTAAGTGGCATAAGGCCACTCCGGTATTGAAAGGTATAAGGCCACTCTGGCCTCCGGATTTTATTATACTCTTGGTTGTAATATTTTATTCCGATTTTAAGTTCTCTTTTGATTTTGAAATCTCACAATTCTCCCCTATTAAAAAAAATTTCATCCTCGAAATTTAGATGGGGTTACATACCTTAAACAAACAAGTGAGGATGCTTATTTCGGATTTCTTCTCGTTCCCAGGTAGCTTCTTCAGGTGAGTGATTCCTCTATAGCACATTTACTAGAGGAATCGTCTTCGTACACAACCTTTGCTCTTTCCGGTCGAGAATTTGTAGTGGCTCCTCGACATAGGATAGATCTTTGTTGATTTTCAAGGGTTCGAGTTCAATCACGTGAGTAGAGTCATAAATATACTTCCGGAGCGTGGATACATGGAACATGTCATGCACTTCCGTCAAACTTGGTGGTAGTGCTAATCTGTATGCCACTTCTCCGATCTTTTCTAAATCTCAAAAGGGCCAACAAACCGTGACTTTAATTTTCCTTTCATTCCAAACTTGACGTTCCTTTGGACGGTGAGACCTTCAAAAAGACGAAATCTCCTATCTCAAAGTTTAATTCTTTCCTCTTTCTATCTGCATAACTTTTCTGTCTGCTCTGAGCAACCCTCAAGTTACCATGGATCAGTTCGATTTTCTCAGCCGTTTCTTTTATGATTTCGGGACCCAATATCTTTTTATCTCCGGTCTCCTCCCAGTGAATTGGCGACCTGCACTTTCTTCCATATAGAGCCTCGAAAGGTTCCATACCGATACTAGCCTAATAACTGTTATTATAAGCAAATTCTGCCAACGCTAGGTAAGTATCCCAAGTTTCCTTTATTTCTAGTACAGAAGCCCTTAACATATCCTCAAGAATCTGGATAGTTCGCTCAAACTGGCAATCTGTTTGAGGGTGGTAAGCAGTACTGAATTTCAATTCAGCCCCCATTTCCTTGTGCAAACTCTTCTAAAACCTTGAGACAAAACGGGGGTCCCTATCAGATACAATGGAGGCAGGAATTTCATATAGTGTCACGATCTCGTTCACATACAGTTGAGCCAATCTATCACGTGAATACGTCGTTCTGATTGCCAAGAAGTCGGCTGACTTTGTCAGCCGGTCAACTATTACTCAAATGGCGTCATAATTCCTAGGAGTCATCGGTAAACCCAATACAAAATCCATGGCAATGTCTTCCCATTTCCAGCTCGAAATTGGCATCGGCTGTAACAATCCAGAAGGCTTCCTCCTCTCAGCCTTCAGTTGCTGACATACCAGGCACTCTCCACATTAGCCATGATATCTCTCTTCATATTTCTCCACTAGAAAGTTTTCTTCAGATCCTGATATATTTTATTCGTCCCTGGGTGGATAGTATACCGAGACCGGTGAGCCTCCTTTAAAATCTTCTCCTTCAATCCTTTATCATCCAGTACACATAATCGATCCCGAAACCTCAACACGCCATCAGTCCGGACATTAAAATCAGCTCGGGACTCCTTACTCAGATCACTAACAATATCCATAAGGAATGGATCATTCACCCGCTTCTCTTTAATTTCACTAACTACTTCCGGTTGGATCTGAAGATACGACATGAGTATTCTATTACCTTTAGCATAATGTTGGATATCATATTACTTCAGGTAATCCAATATCTCCATTTGCTTGACCTACAAGTGTGCCACATAACTCGATCGGTGACTCAATGCGTCCGCAACTACGTTGGCCTTTCCTGGCTTATACTGTATTTCACGCTCATAATCTTTCAAGAAATCAAGCCATCTCCTTTGTCTCATGTTAAGTTTATTTTGTAAAAACAGATACTTTAAACTTTTGTAATCCGAATATACAAGGAACCTCTCACTATATAGATAATGTCTCCAAATTTTCAAAGCAAAGACAACAGCAGCAAGCTCGAGGTCATGAGTAGGATAATTCTTCTCATGCACTTTCAGTTACCTAGATCCATAAGTCACAACTTTACCGTGTTGCATTAGTACACATCCCAACCCCACTTTGGAGGCATCACAATACACCTCATATCCTCCTAATCCTTTTGGAATTATCAATACTGGAGCAGTAGTCAGGCTATCCTTCAGCTCCTAAAAACTCTGATCACACTCCTTAGTCCATTCAAATTTGACTTCCTTTTTCAACAATCGAGTCAGGGGTATAGCAATTTGTAAAAAGTTTTTCACAAACCGCCGATAGTAACCTGCCATGCTCAAAAAGCTTCTAATCTCAGTTGCAGAAGTTGGCTTACTCCAATTATTAACAGGCTCTACTTTCCTTGGATCCACAGAGATACCACCACCAGAAACAACATGATCCAAGAACATCACTTTTTCTAGCCAGAACTCACATTTTCCTAACTTAGTATATAACTTCTTCTCACGCAGCACTTGGAGTACTATCCTCAAATGGGTTTCGTGCTCCTCATAGTCCTTAGAATAGATTAGAATATCATCGATAAAAACTACCATAAATTTATCCAGATACTGTCTGAATACTCTATTCATTAGGTCCATAAATGCCGCAGGGGTATTTGTAAGTCCAAAGGATATAACAAGAAACTCATAGTGGCCGTATCTCGTTCGGAAGGCAGTTTTGGCCACATCTTCTGGCTTAATCCTCAATTGATGATAACCAGACCTCAAATCGATCTTTGAGAACACCTGGGATCATTGTAATTGATCAAACAAATCATCAATACATGGCAGAGGATATTTATTTTTGATCGTGACTTTGTTTAACTCACGATAATCAACACATAGCCGCAATGACCCATCTTTCTTTCTCACTAGCAAAACTGGTGCTCCCCAAGGAGACACACTTGGCCTAATAAAGCCTTTGTCCAACAGCTCCTACAATTGCAACCTTAATTCCTTCAACTCAGTCGGAGCCATTCTGTTGGGGGTCTTAGAAATTGGACCGACACCGGAAACGATAGAAATCTCAAACTCAATCTTCCGATGCGGGGGCAATTCAGGCAACTCCTCAAGAAATACATCCTTAAAATCATGGACGACGTGGATATCCTTAGCCAGCACCTCACGACTCCCAGTGGTGCAGGCATAAGCCAAGTAAGCCTTACATTCACTTTTTACTAGATGTTTAGCATGTAAAGTCGAGATCATTACCGGCATCTCCTTTTTCTTGATGCCATAGAAGAAAATGGTTTTCCTCCCAGGGATACTAAAATAATCCTTTTTCCTAAGACAATCAATGGTGGTATGGTTCTCAGCCAGCCAATCCATCCCTAGAATCACGTCAAAGCCTCCCATGTTTAGTAACACTAAATCCACCACCAAACATCTCCCATCTACTTCTACCACGCATCCAGGACATATAACATCAGTGACTATGGGGAATCCAATAGGGGTACATACTGATAATTCATAATTCAATATGCAAGGAGTAGTAACAATATGACATGCAAACAGTGGAGAAACAAACAAGTGGGTAGACTCAGAGTCGAATAAGATAGATGCAGGAACGCCATAAACAGGAAGAGTATCTTCCACGACATTTGGCGATACCTCTGGCTCCTGAATAGCCACTGCAAAGGTCTTAGCCGAGACAGTAGGCTTTCTCTCGTCCAGTTTTGGGCAATCTTTGATCATGTGGCCGTACTGTCTACATTTGAAACAAGCTCCTGTTGTCCGGCGGCACACCTGCCCTGGATGCACCTTTCCACAGGACGAGCAGTGTGCAACCGAAGCCCTAGAATCAGCCATTAACTGAGCCGGCGCAACACTCTTTCCCTTCTCAGTCGTCCTCGTCTTTTTGGATGACCCAAAAGATCCCCTAGCAGATCCGTCACCAACACCTGCCCAGCTAGCTGCCCTCTTCGCATAGAAATTTTCTATCTCCACTTCTTGTTTGTAAAGGACCGCCATGTCCAGTATATCGGCATACGTCTCAAGCTTTAATGTGGTTAGTTACTTCCGAATATCATCCTGCAGTCCTTATTGAAACTTCTTTGCCTTTCTTTATTCGTCTTCCACATAAAAAGGTGAGAATCGGGACAGCTCAGTGAATTTAGCATCATACTCCGTCACTGTCATGCTTCCTTACCTTAATTTCATAAACTCTATTTCCTTTTGGTCCCGGAGACTTGATGGAAAATATTTCTCCAAAAAAGCTTCCTCGAACGTATCCCAAGTGATCATTTCGTCGGGCATTCCTAGCGCCCTCTTCCTCATGTCCCACTAGCTGTCTACTTCGCCCTCTAATTTATACACGACGAAGGTGACCTTCTCCTAGTCCGTACACCCAATCACTGCAAATATTTTCTTCATCCTCTTAAGCCATCTATCAGCTTCTGCTGGATCGGGTTTCCCCAATAAGCTCGGTGCCCACTCCGCCGTGAATCGATCATATGTGGTTGGAGCTAGGAAGGCCGGAGCTGGCTCAGTCGCAGGAACTGAAGCCATGTGCCTATGCTTGACGGATTCTACCACGGTGGTCATTCTTTCCAATAAGTCTATGTAAGCGGCCTCCCCGTCATTAGGTGTGTTACAGCCATTTCTTCTTCCTCTTCCTCTAGCCATCCTAAAATCAAGATAGGCACAATATTACGATCTCAGAAAAAGGGAGTACCCTTCAATCCCAATAAAATTGTACTTAGTCTAGAAGCCAAGTTTCCTAAAGACCCTAATTGCCTAAGTTATCCTTGGCCTACTTTTAGAGATTCAGTATGAAGATTCAAACATATACTTTCGCATCTTGATCGATCAATTCCTAAGGCATCTCATCTCTCTGATACCAATTGTGACGGAATAAAATTTTTTTTATTTTGCATTCCGCCAACGATCTCCCGGAACTGACACCAAGTTTCGGTGGTTCGGTCGGGGCCGATCGTGCCTTCCAAATCATAGGATCACAGATACCATCTAGGACTCATACATTGTAGTCATCAAACATATAGCGGAAGTCAATCTATTATCTAACTGAAGCATTTACATTCATTCCCATAAAAATTCATTCCTGAATACATATAGCCATGAACGTCTAAGCACAAAAGTTTATTAATTCTAACAAATCATTACATTAATTGCTTCTTCGTGGTGGTTGTCCAAAAGGTCTGCTTTTGAATACTTACAAACCCTTCAGATAGGCTCTAGTCACTCCGTCTCGTCAGGCACAAGTTCTAAATTTCCATTTGAGGGGGGAAAATAGAAAACAGTGAGTCGGAGCTCAACAAGGTACATGCAGATTTTTCATAAAACGTTCATATTGTCAACAGTTACAGATACATATACAGGATATCATTTGGCCAGAATCATGCAGAACACTTAGAACGATTAATGTAGGAAATCATGTAATATAAATATCATACGGCAGGATTTGGCCGGTCTAAACAGAAGTCAACTGGGAAGCCAAAACAGATAATATTAGAGCATGAAACAAGGCCGGTCACAGTATAGCTTCTTTTATTTATTGCTTAACAGCAGGGGGCTTTAATCGAGGATAGATTGTGCACATCTTCTCACAATCACGGTAATACCTCCTTGTATTAAGCCCCGAGGACGGTTCTCATTTTCTCCTTGTACAAAGCCCCAAGGACGGCTATCACTACCTCCTTATACAAAGCCCCGAGGATGGCTCTCACTTTGGTTATCCTCGATTATTACCATAAGGTCCTAAGACATGCCAGAGAACCTTGTCTCCCAGTGCTAAGGTCCAAACTGATTTGTCTTATCATAAAGCCAGTTCACATTTTCTTTGTTCATTCCGGACGGCCATATCACAAGCCGATTTTGAAGTTTTAGTACAGATGTCGATTTTAAATTATAATACAAAGTCAGTTTCAATTATAATATAAGGCCGATTTCAAAAGTTACAATGCAAATGCCGGTTTTAAAATCAGGATACAAGGCCGGTTTCAAAATTACGGTACAAATGCCGATTTTAAAATTACTATACAAGGCCGATTTTGAAATCATAGTGCAAATGTCGGCTTCAAAATTATGATACAAGGCTGGTTTCAAAATCACAGAGCAAATGCCGGTTTCAAATTACAATACAAATGCTGGTTTCAATCATAATACAAGGCTGGTTTTAAAATTACGATACAAGGCCGGTTTCAAAATCACAGAGCAAATACCGGTTACAAAATTACAATACAAGTGCCGGTTTCAATCATAATACAAGACAGGTTTCAAAATTACGATACAAGGTCGGTTTTAAAATCACAAAGTAAATA
Organism: Nepenthes mirabilis; assembly: GCA_025585075.1. Classification (NCBI taxonomy): domain Eukaryota; kingdom Viridiplantae; phylum Streptophyta; class Magnoliopsida; order Caryophyllales; family Nepenthaceae; genus Nepenthes; species Nepenthes mirabilis. Next base: position 17,270 of record JAODPA010058121.1, read on the forward strand.
CTGGTTTCAAAATTACAATACAAGTGCCTGTTTCAATCATAATACAAGACCGATTTTAAAATCACAGAGTAAATGTCGGTTTCAAAATTACAATACAAGTACCGATTTCAATCATAATACAAGACAGGTTTCAAAATCACAATGCAAGGGTCGGAGGTCTTTTTTTTAACGAAAGCTGGAGGTCTTTTTACTCATGTCAGATATCTTAAAAACCTGTTCGTGGCTAGACTTCATGCAAGTAAGTAAGTAAGGTTAATCGGAGATCTTTATAAAAACACATAATAGAGCTTTTTTTAAATATAATGTTAACAGAAATTCTTCCTTAATTCAGATGATCAGAGCAAATATCATGGCATACCTTAACATAAATTCATCAAAATCAGGTATACTCGCATTACAAACATGTACTAAAGAAAGATGAGTACGCTTTTATTAAATCATGAACTTAAAACAGGGGGTACACTTGCAAATGAACTTAAAAAGAGTAGTCGTCCGAAGTACACTTATAATATTTTAAAGTTAAAAACAGAGTATACATTTGTATTAAACCATGAACTTGAAAGTAGGGGGTACACTTGTCTAACAGTCATCCGCCTACCCTTACAGACTGGAAGCTTTTTCTCCTTCTTTACTCATTGCTGTTCTTTTTGCCGGTCGTTTATACTTACTTCCTCGATCAAAGCTGAGTATATATAGGGGAGGGATTAGGCGGAGTAAGTGGGGATAAGTTACCTACTTGGTACTTCTTCTCAGAGATTAGGTGGGAGTAAGTAGTCTAAGCTACTTACTTTGGTACTTCTTCTTAGACGGTTAACGAGGTGATTCACTTACTTTATTTAGTTAGGGTCTAGTTGGGTTCTAACTAATTAGTAAAGTCGGTCATTATCTTTAGTTGCCCTTAATTTATTCGAGTCAACTCTCTGGTCAGTGCTTAGGGTTGGCCATCGTTTTGTTTATTTTATTCAAGACCGGTCAACCTTTCTCAAGGTCGGTTAACTCTTTGGTCGGTCAACATTTTGACGCTGGTCAACATCCAGTCAATATCACAATTTTCGGTCAACCCTTACCAAAGCCGGTCAATATTCTAAAGCCGGTCAATCCTTCTAAAAGCCGGTCAACCTTACAAGTTTCGGTCAACATTTTCTTATCATCTATTCCGAATTTCAAGCAGTCTGACCTTCTGTGGTACAAACTACTCCGGTTTTAAGTGGCATAAGGCCACTCCGGTATTGAAAGGTATAAGGCCACTCCGGCCTCCGGATTTTATTATACTCTTGGTTTTAATATTTTATTCCGATTTTAAGTTCTCTTTTAATTTCAGAATCTCACACCTATAAACTCTTAAGTTGACTTTTTCACTGATAATATTTTTTAAAATGAAGGATGTCTTAAATGTGTGGGACAAACTTTTCATTTTGAGTGCGTAACTTATATGCTTCGTTTTAGAATATTACAGATATTAGGAATGATCATTCTTAAGTTAGAGATATCTTATTCTTGTATGCAAACTTTTTGATGTCTTTGATATTCCTTAATACTAAATCCCTGACTTCAAACAATAGTGCCTTCATCTTATGATTATAATATGGAGCAATCCTTTGTTGGTATGCCACTACCTTATTGTGAGCTGCTTTTTGGCTTCCTTCATGAGATCTAAATTCTAACTAAGGAGTTAAAACTTTTGATCTGAAGTAAATTTTTTTACCTAATAGCTTGGCAAACCTATTTTCACTACGGTCATCAATATGCTCCATAGCATAAGCTGAAAGGTATTTTTTGAGTGGTTTCTCTTGGTGTCATTTAGTATGTCCAAAGTATGGAGAAGAGTTCATCTACCCCAGTGCTCCAACCTTTGTTTAGTTTAGCCCTCAAACCATTGCCAATTGTCCAAGTGGTTACCTATGCCTGCCCATTTGTCTGTGTGTATGAGATTTATGTGTGGACCAATCAGAAATCCAGGCCTTTACAGTATTTTGTGAACATTTTAGTTGAGAATTATGTTCTATTGTTGGTAACTTTGACCTCATATATTTTAAATTTACAGATAAAGTTTTAGTGAATGAATTATATTGCATTTTATTCTGTGATCTTGTCAGCGAAGAGGATTTTACCTACTTTATAAAGTAATCGATCACGTTAATAATAAATTTTCTTTGACCATTTACCATAAAAAATAGACATAATATGTTTAACTCCCATTGGACAAATAGCTAGGGGGCCTGCAAGATTTGGTGCTCCGTATGTGGTTGTTTGGGGACAATGCTATGGATCTAACAGCTATTATACTTGTTGACAAACTCCATAACATCATTCTTAGTAATTGATCAATAATAACCTTATCTCATAAACTTGAAGGCCAAATTCTTTCTTCTGATAGACGCTCTACATATATTGAGATGCACCTCTATGAGGATATGATCGACTTTTTGTTGGGGTCAAGTAATACATATAGGGTATCGATTAATATCTTCTGTACAATGATCCATCCACCATTGAATACTAGCTACAGTTTTTTCAGTCCACCTTATTATTATTGGTTTGCTTAGTAATGCTTCATCTTAAATGTATTTTATATAAGGACTTATTCAAGTTGTCTCTTCCGAAACTTAAAGATTTTACCATACTTATTGATAATAGGTCTTTGAAGAATTTCTCGCATATTCCGTGTATATTGCTTTAGGTAGCTTAATATTGCCATCTTAGGAAGATGGTTGACTTTTCAGTTATTTTATCTAGGAATATAGTTGATCTTGAACTTGTCAATGAATGAGCCAAGTATTTCTTCAAGTGCTGAAATTCTTGTTGGCACTCATTTATCAACCGAAAACTATTTATCTCTTTTCCTCTCGATCCTTTAAAGAATGGTAAGTATTTCTCAATCACTCTAATTATGAATTTGGATAAAGTTTCAAATTGTTCGGTAAACCTTTGGATAACATTGATCATTTGAGGAGGCTCCATATTCATAATCAGTCATTCCAATGATGTACTTGATTAGGTTTAACTTCATTTAATATATTTTAAGTACATTAAAAGTTTCTACCATATCTTTAGTATTATTGTCAGCAAGTACATTTTTGACGAGTATGTCGTCAACGTACACATCCATATTTTATTCAATTTGCTACTTGAACATCTTATTCATAAGCCCTTAATATGTGGTGTCAACATTTTTCAAATCAAAGGGCATTAGTTTGTAGTAGTAGGTTCCCTAATCGGTCATGAAAAATGTTATTTTTTCATTTTATGGGTTCATCCTGGTTTGATTGTACCCCAAATAAACATGTATAAAACTCAATAGCTAGTGATCGGATGTAAAATATTCTAGCTGATCGATCCTTGGTAGTGAGAAATTATTTTTTAGACATGTTTTATTAACATCTATAAAATCTCTGCATATTCTCCATTTCTAATTACTCTTCTTTACTCGGATGATGCTAGATAATCAATCTAAGTAATTGACCTCCCTAATAAAGCTGATGCTAATTAATTTTGTGACCTCTTCTTGAATGACCGCAAACTTTTTCATAAAGCAACTGTGTCTTTTTTACCTAATAAGCTTACTCCTAGAAACAAGGCTCAATTTATGAACTATCATCCCAATCAAAAATCTTGGCATATCTACCAATATCCAGGTGAAGGCATCAACATTACTCCATAGGAAGTCTATCAATTATTGTTTTAGATCTTGATTTAGTGAAGATTCGATTTGGACTTGTATATCCAGGTCTGTCAAATTTAAGGGGATCTGAAGTGGCAACTCGTTGGGTTAACTTGTTGAAGGAATGCCTCATCCCAAAGGTTAATTCTTCTATCGGTTATGGCGAAGCTAGTCATTAATCTATGTTATATAATTGTTTCGTTCAATAACCTGATCTCCTTTAACTTCTTCAATTATGTATTTAGTTAATAAATTCACTTTACATACTGGATGGAGGTGATCACTTCGAATATTGTCAAGCATGGTCAACCCAATATTACGTTATAAATTGAGGAAGGATCTACTATAAAAAAAGTTAGGTGAAAGAAAGCCATTTTTGGATGCATCCCCATTGTAATTTTTATTGTATAATCTGCTGAACTTGGACCAACTCGTTATTCAACTTATATAGCGATTTATTTGATAGGTTCATTTGATTACATTTTAATCCTAATTTAATAAATGTATCAAAATAAAGAATATTTCTAAAATTTTAATTATCAATGAAGACTTATTTTAATTGATAATCTTTGACCCCATTCGAGATTAGTGTAGATACAAAAGAATTAAATGGGTAGTGATTACACGATATATATCGTTGCTATTTAGACTAATGTCATTTTTCACTATCCTTTCCACCGGCTTTGGTGTTAAATCGGGCTAGAAGATACTTTAGACTTATCTTGGAATCTTACCTAATCTTGATTAGGTTCCAAGGTTGTTTTTCCTTTTTTTTATTGGAGGCAAAATGGGATAGAAACTGGATGGTCAATTTGTAAAAGGTCATAATAGAATTTAGTCCTGATGGGTAGGCTCATAGCTGGCAGGCCGAATAACAAAAACCACCTAAAGTCCAGAAAAATCCAAACGTGCGTTAGATGGTTAATGCTAGTGTTGACTGCCCAGTGCGCCAACCAGGCTTCCAACACGCTCCCTCAAGACGGTCAACATTCATGTTGACCGAAGGTACTGTAGCTGTAGGCCGCGAAAAGACATAAAACCTAATACGGGCCAGGCCCAATTTGACAGGCGTTTCTGTACACGACAAGCAACGGTCTTTTCCCTGATTTCACACCTTCCTTGAAGTGAATCTCCTCTAAAGAAGACATCAACAGATTTAGCACCCTCCCCATGAGAAAGATACCAGATTCTCTCTCCTTGCCAACGATGGAATCTAACGGTCACAAAAGTACAAAAGGAAGGCAGATAATCTGAAGACCCATTACCCGCTCAAAAAGGAAACGATCCCATCACATCATGCTAGTCAAGCTTCGTGCTCAAGGAAGGCCGCCCAACGCCAGGCGTGGATCACGCCTTCCTGGCCAGGGAAGGTCGCACTCTCCACCATCTATATAACCCCAAAGTCTCCACTCTAGAGGGACACGATCTGAGACATGAATACAGACGCAAAATACAATGCAGTGCATGAGTATACTTACTCTCAATAGCTTACTTTGCCAATCCCACTCCAAGCCTTCAGATTACAGAGACTTCGCCCGCTCCCTGAGAACTGTCCTTCTAAGCTACCACACTTTCAAGACGTAGCTCCCACTTATTCCTTGTGAATATCGAGTAGGGAAACCAAACTCTCAACGAGTCACGGGATGTCTCTTGCATCTACAAGCCAACACTCTCACCAATGTTAATCCCGCTCTCTCTTTCTTTTTACTTACCATTTTACCTTTTTAAAGTTCGAAGGCTTGTTACTGACTTGAGCGTCAGAGTATTTTCGGTGGGACAATATCTGCCGGCATCTAACCTCTTATTTACTATAGTGGTGTGTAGGGTTCAGACTCAGTAAACGGAGCCGGATCCAAACAATCGAGCGAATCCAAACCTGTTCGAAGTTGAAACCAGATACACATCATTAGCGCCGTCTGTGGGAAGCGCTTACAAAAAGCCAACTACATTTTCCAGAAACTCTTTCCGATTAACACCCTTAAACAAAATGGTGAACACGAAGGCGCAGGCAAGCGAGCCAGCCTGAGACGTAGTCTCACCAAACCAGGACCACGCCGTTGGCGCCGTGATCAATGGGGTAACCGGTAAAATTCTGGCATCTTTCTTCCAAAACCTAGAGGAGCACATGCACAACACGGATAGAATGCTCCAAATATTCTACTCCCGCCAGGAGTAGGCACAACTGGGGGCTGCACCGGCGGTGGCCCCAGCATCGGTGTCCAGACGAGGAGGTCGGAGAAAGAAAGTTCTAGCCCGATGGACCGGAAGGCTAACCAGCGCTCCCGCTCCAGTATCCTCACATGCCCAAAGCCGTTTAAGGCGTAAGGAGCGGGGAACCAGCTCTTCTTGATCCAAAGTTTTCAGGAGCTTACAGATCTTTTCTTGTCCCGGTATGCCTCTACCTGTAGGTAGAAAAAACAGCCATGGCATCTGTCACACATTAAGTAGAAGTATGGAGAGAACCCGCGAAGATTCCTGGATCACTTCATGGCAGAAGCTAGGCAGATCCCCCGACTCACAGTGAAAATAAAACTGGGCAGTTTTATTTCAGCGCTGGCGCATGGAGAGTTCTTCAGGCACCTGGCACATAAGAATCCACAGACCTTTCGGGAAGCGGAGTCTTTCACCAGGGTCTATGCAGCAGCAGAAAAGGCCAACGAGGCAAAACGTTCCAACTGGCCTGAACATCCTCGCTCTTTCCCACCTGAAGGAAAGAGGAAACACAACGGTGGAGATCACTCTCACCGAAAGCACCACAAGGTTGGACCACCATAGCGTAAGGACTACGGGCCCATTAGCCGAACGCCCTTGACTGACACGGGCTCAAACGTCCTCATGCAGATCCGTGGGGAGAAATTCCTTAAATAGCCGAAACCACTTAAGAAGGCGGAGGGAGGAAATCCAGCCAAGTATTGCGATTTTCATCGATCTCCCGGGCACTCCACAGAGGACTGCAAGACCCTTCAGTGGGAGATTAAGGAACTAATCAGAAGGGACCACCTCACCAGGTTCGTTAAAGGCCCCGGTCAGAGCTCTGGCACCATGGGCAGAGAAGGATCGGGGTCCTCCACCACGAAATCGGGTCGCGGCAGGAGTGGTCAACATGATCACCAGTCGGTCAATCAAGAATTCGACGGACAACAGGGACCAGCACGCAGGGAGGAAGAAGCAACACACTACTGATACCGTCATTAGTTTTAGTGACAATGACCTGGCACATGTAGTTTTCCCCCATGTAGACCCCTTTGTTATATCTGCACTCATTTTCGACGGTAGCATAGACTACCAGATAAAACGAGTATTTATTGACAATGGAAGTTCTTGTGATTTGCTTTACCTCGATACATTTTTTAAACTTGGCTTAAAAAAGAGTCAATTAAATCTGCAGAAGGCCCATTGTATGGCCTTGACAACGAGTCAGTGCCCGTCCAAGGGATGATCAGACTAGAAGTCACCCTAGGAACGTACCCGAGGACGGAGAGTCATACACTTATCTTCTTGGTAGTCGACTTGCCCCTCCGTATACAACGCAATACTGGACTGATCGTACCTAACAGCGTTTGGGGCCGTCACTTCAATATCACACCTCAAAATAAAATTTTCAACGCCATACGGTGTGGGCGAAATACTGGGTGACCAAGTCACTGTACAGACATGCTATATGTCCCAAATTGCTCCTAACGATAGCACCAGAGTAGTAGGAGAACTTGACCATCGAGGCGAAACAACCTTGCAGCAGGTACAGTCTGGTGAGGCAACCGACCTAGTCCCACTGAATCTGAAAGATCCAGAAATGCATACGAATCGGCTGCTCACTCACCGGTGTGCTGCGCGAAGAACTGATCACATTCCTTCGACAGAACGCTGACGTATTCGCATGGACTCCCGTTGTCACGCCTGAGATTTCAGATCGGGTAATTGTCCACAAGCTGGCCTCGACTCGGACCGAAAACTGTCAGAAAGAAGAGGAGAAACCACTCAGTGGAAAAGTTGATCGCCATCCGGGAGAAAGTAAAGAAACTGCTAGATGCTCAATTCATCAGAGAGGTCCAATACCCTGATTGACTCTCCAATGTAGTCCTGGTAAAGAAGAGTAATGGGAAGTGGAGAATGTGCATCGATTTCACCGACAATAACAAAGTCTGCCCAAAGGATAGCTTTTTTTTTACCAAGGATTGACCTGCTGGTAGACTCGACGTCCGGATATGAGCTGCTGAGCTTCATGGATGCCTATTCAGGCTATAACCAGATCTGGATGAATCCGAAGGATGAAGAGCATACCTCGTTTATGACAGACCGGGGGACTCACTGCTATAAGGTGATGCCCTTTGGACTAAAGAACGCAGGATCCACCTACCAGTGGTTGGTAAACAAAATGTTTGAAAAATAGATTGGCCGTAATATGGAAGTCTATGTTGACGACATGCTCGTCAAGAGCAGAATTACTGGCGACCATATCCGAGATTTGGCAGAGTCATTTGAGGTGCTCCGCGAGCATCGAATGAAGCTGAATCCGGTTATGTGTGTCTTCGTGGTAGCCTCGGAAAAATTATTGGGTTTCATCGTCTCCCAACGAGGGATCGAGGCAAACCCAGAGAAGATCAAGGCCCTCGTGAACATGGCTCCTCCACGAAGCGTCAAGGATGTCCAGCGACTGATTGGATGATTGGCGACCTTGTCCTGCTTCCTAGCGAAGTCTGGTGACAAATATCAGCCAATCTTTAAGGCTCTAAGAGGAACAAAATCAAATGAGTTCCAATGGACGGCAGATTGCCAGGTGGCCTTCGATGAGTTGAAGCAGTACTTGGCTAGCCCGCCATTACTAACATCGCCCAAGATCAGCGAAGAGTTGTACCTCTACTTGGCGGTGTCCCTCAACTCCATCATCGTACGCCAGGACTCCGATACCCAATGGCCGGTCTACTATATGAGTAAAACACTGACCGGCCCAGAGATGCGTTACCCAGGCACAGAAAAGTTAGCCTTAGCTCTCATTTTTTGCACGAGAACTAAGGTCTTACTTTTAGGCACACCGCATCATAGTTCTCACTGACCAATATCTAAAGAGCATACTCCAGAAACCTGATATTTCTGGACGGTTGGTAAAATAGGTTATCGAATTGGGCCAGTTCGACATTGAGTTCAGACCCAGACCAGCCATAAAGGCACAGGCTTTAACCGACTTCATTATTGAGACTACGACCCCGATTCTCGAAGAGCAGCCCTCAGAGAACGCAGAATAGTGCATGGAGGCTCCAAAATGGGTATTCCACATGGACGGATCATCCATAGACACGGGCAGTGGAGTAGGGGTGGTCCTCACTACCCCTGACCGGTTTGAGGTAAAATACTCCGTTATACTCGACTTCCCGGCCACCAACAATATTGCTAAATACGAAGCCTTGCTAGCCGGGTTAATATTAGCAAAGGAGTGCTCAGCCAAGCAACTGGTTGTTTACAGCGACTCCGAACTGATCGTCAATCAGGTTAATGGGAACTTTGAGGTAAACAACCCACATATGGCTAAATACTTGGCCAGGGCAAGGGAGGCCGTCCGCAACTTTGACAATCTAACCTTAGTCTATGTTCCCAAAAATAAAAACTGGAAGGCCGATCAATTGACAAGAGTAGCGGCGGCCGAAAATCCAGAACAATACTTGAAGAACATGAGGGAGGTCCTGAACGCTCCCAATATAGAGGGACAGGAGGCAATGTAGGTATCCGGGATAAAAAAACTAGATGACACCCTACCTGAGGTATCTAGCGGATGAAACATTGCCAGAAGACGTAGAAGAGGCTAGGCGGATAAAGAGAACGGCCGGCTGGTACACTATAGTTGACGGGCGGTTGTATCGCCGTGGATATTCGACTTCGTACCTCCGTTGCCTAAACCCAAAAAAGGCGAACTACGTCTTGAGCGAGGTGCACCTTAGGATTTGCGGATTGCACGTTGGTGGCAAAAACCTAGTATTCAAGATCATGCAGTAGGGCTACTATTGGCCTCGATGAAAAGGGATGCGCTCGAGTTTGTAAAGAGGTGTGAAAGCTGCCAACTTCACGGCAACCTTCGCTACTAGCCGTCCGCCAAGCTGAAATCTCTTCAGGTGCCATGGCCCTTCGCGCAATGGGGGCTTGACATTCTTGACCCATTTAACATTGCAACCGGGCAAAAAAAGTTGATCATAGCGGGCATCGTCTACTTCACAAAGTGGGTCGAGGCCGTCCCGCTGGCTAAGATCACAGAATACAATGCACTTGAGTTCGTTCGCCAGAACATTATCAGCAGATTTGACGTTCCAGAAGTCATTGTGACTGACAACGGAACTCAATTCAAGAAAAAACGCTTCACCAAGTATTGCACCAACTTTGGGATTAGGCTGGTCCACACTTCAGTGGCATACCCCCAAGCGAATAGATCGGTGGAGGTTACGAACAGAATGCTACTCCATCGGCTTAAGACCAAGCTGGAGGACGCAGGGGACTCCTGGGTAGACGAGCTCACCTCAGTCCTTTGGTCTTACCGAACAACTCCAAAGGAACCAATGCGTGAGACGTCCTTCAGCCTCTGCTACAGGACTGAAGTGGTGATCCCGGTCAAAATCAGGCTTTCAAGTCTTAGGGTGGAATCTTTTGACCCGCAGGGTAATTCCTAGAAGATCCGGGAACACATAGACTTGCTAGAAGAAGCCCGCGATGCTGCTAGAATACGGACCGTAGCCTACCATTTTCGAGTCGCCCGCTACTACAACAAGAAGGTGAAAGTGTCGCAGTTCAATGTCGGAGACTTGGTCTTACGAAGCATCGAGGCCACGAAAAAGGTAGTCGGTTGGAATAAGCTCTCCCCGAATTAGAAAGGGCCTTTTCTAATCTCTACCGTCCTGCGAAACGGGGCATACAAGCTCCAGAACCGGGATGAAAAGTTGGTCCCGCGGACGTAGAATGTAATCCACCTCAAATGCTACTTTCAATAGGGACCCAGGTATGTATTCTGTATGATTGTGTGTGATCATTTGTGTGCACGATTCAATTATTAAAATAAGTGTTTCCTTAGCATGTTGCGTATACATATATATGCGGTTTTCATTGCAGATTCGAAACGACCTAGGCTGCCCCTAAGTCGCGAGGGTCTTCATCCTCTCGTTACTAAACCCTGGTCATCGAGGCGGCCCATGAGCGGTCGTATATAAACCGTGGTCATTCAGACGGCTCATGAGCGGTCGTATTTAAACCCTGGTTATCAGACGGCCCATGAACGGTTGTATTTAAACCCTGATTATCCAGGCGATCATGAGCGGTCATATATAAACCCTGATCATCCAGGCGGCCTATGAGTGATCGTATCTAAACCTTAGACATCCAAGTGGCCCATTAGCGGTCAAAAAAAATCTTAGGGGGCTAACGCAGCACACATGACAACCTCCTTCACAAGGAGATAGCGTGATCAGTCAACGATGGTCGATTGGAGCAAAATGCTCCACCAAAGCAGGCCACCCAAGTTTGCACCTGGGCAGGGCCACCAAGCTTTGCTCACAGGAGAATTCTAAGCCGGCTTAACACAAGTGACGACCCAAAAGCAAGGCTGGCGGCCAACTCGCAGGAATCCTGCCCAGTTGTCCGCCAAGAAAGGCAAAGAAGCAAAATACAAAAGGCAGCTGTAAAAAGCAAGAATGTGTGACGTGCACGAAGCTACTTGTATTATTGCTAAATGGAAAGATACATCATTAAATTCAATATATATATATATATATATAATTACAATCACAAAAAGCTATGGAGGCGACGGTGGCCCATGTCTGTCTCGAGGCTCCCCCACGAGGCTGTCGCGACGCTGTGCTGACCAGTTCGACAAATGTTGATCTCTTTCCACAATACGCTGGGTAATGTTGATCTCTTCCCACAACTGTGCCAGCATCATGTCTTCAACCTCGTGGGGACGGATACTGAGGTTCAGGTCGTTCTCAAGGGTAGCCATTTGCCCTGCAAGATGATCAAGGTGCCCTTTAGCACTCTCGTTCTCCTCCTTCAAACGGGTGACCTCTGCTTTCAAGCTCAAGTTCTCTGCCTCCATGCCCACCAGACAGACTACAAGGTAGCCCCGTCCTCTCGGTGCTCCGCCCCCAGAGCCACCAGCTTAGCATCGAGTTAGGCGATCTCCCTGTCCCTATCAGAGATCACCATGTCACTCTGACTGAGTGTCTTGGCAACTGCGCTCGATTCTTTGTCAGCCTGCACACAAAAAAAAGGGGGATAAAAAAGGCAAATCAAAAGACAAGACGGGTAATAGAATTTATACCTTCTAAATTCTTCGTGCTGGCCTATCTGGCCTCGCACCCAATTTCGACGCCAAAGGTGGTGAGCTAGGATGGGGACCCACGTCAGCAGTGCTGGCAGCGACCTCAGCTATGAACTCCGCCATTGGATCCTCTAGAGTATCCTCTGTCCTGGCTGATTCCCTAGGAACGGTGGGGGGCTCCAAAATCGGCTATGCTGCTCAACTAGAATTACCACAATAGGCAATCCAACCGACGGCTCTTGCGGCCCAGGTGCCTCAATGGATGACTCCCGAGTCGACCCCGATGGCGCAGGCTGCACAAAAACAACACCGCCGCTCAGTCTGGCTTCATAAGCCTCAAGAGCCAGCTCCACTTCTATCCCGGATGCAGTGCCAACACCCGTAAAACATCCAACAGAGAGGTAGTCAGGTCCTGAGGACGACGAAGAAGGCGCCACCGAGGCCGCCCTCTTTTGCCTTGGACTGGGAGGACTTACATCAGATGGGCGGGGACCAATGATAAAACCCTTCTTCCTCTTCTTTCTCTGCATGACCTCCAGCGGTGGGATTTTTAATTTCTGGACTGGAGACGGAGGCCCCCACTTGGCCTTCTTTGCCTCAACGTGAGAGACCAAGTGGTCTCTCCGGAAGTCTCCTAGGTTATCCTCTACGAGCTTAACCAGCCACTCCAAGGACGCCTTCACAGCCTCCGAAGGTGCCCCCGTATACACCTCAGGCACCTGGCCCCACTCCTTGGGCAAGGGCCAGAACTCTCCCACATTAACAAAAAAGAATCGATTCTTCCAGTTTTTGAGGGAGTCGTATATGGCGGTGCTTATCTTGAGACCGCCGTGGGGGGGATAAAGAAATCCACTCCGCTCCCTGAATGATCTTGAAGATCCCCCTAACCATTGACATCGTCAACAGCCTCGAGTGTTGACGAAGGAAAATGTAAAGGGAGCACAGGTATCTGATGGCGTTGGCATGAAACTGAGCGATGGGGACCTGAAGCGCCTGAAAAATCGACATCAGCTCGTCGGGGACTGAAAGGCGAAGCCCACTTCTCAAATGGGCTTCATACACGGTCACGAAGCCCGTGGGCGGCAAGAAAGCTCTGTCGTCCTTCCCTGGAACGCAGAAGACGATCTCCTGTGGAATGTTGTACTCAACGTACAAGACTTTCACGTCATTTTCTTTCAAAATGGAGGCAATGTTGGCGACGGAGGCCATGGTCAAAGCTAGTGTTTTTTCTTCTTCTCAAACGGAATAAGGAAGACGAAGAAATAAAGAAGGCGCCGGAAATTCAAAATAAAAGAAGCAGGCGGTTTAAAAAACCGTGTGAACACGAAACCGTCTCGAAAGCCTGCGCCATCATTACCGCCACGTGTCGTTTCCTAAAAGAAGGCTGTCAAATTAGATCCTCCGGCTCATTAATTACCGGGATCTTGAACGTACCGCATAGAGACACGTGGCACACTTTTCTGACAGGACGGTTAATGACCAACACTTCCTTCTCCAAGTTACCTAGAAACTTCCCAATAATGGTCAACAAATCCGGTCAACGTTTTGAAAATACTCAAAGCTCCTATTTAGACGGGTAACGGATCCATCAGCAAAAACAGGCGTATCCATCCGTGACCATGTCGGAGGCCAGAATCCTAACCATCGGCATGGGAGGCTAGTGATGGGTAGGCCCATAGTTGGCAGGCTGAATAAGAAAAACGGCCCAAAGTATAGAAATGCCCAGACGTGCATTAGATGGTCAACACTAGCGTTGACCGCCCGGCACGCCAACCAAGCGGTTAACACGCTTCCTAAAGACGGTCAACATTCCTGCTGACCGGAAGTATTGTAGTAGCAGGCCGCGAAAAGACATAAAACCTAATAAGGGCTAGGCCCAGTTTGGCAGGTGTTCCCGTACACGACAAGCAACGGTCCTTTCCCTAATTTCACGCTTTCCTTGAAGTCAATCTCCTCTAAAGAAGGTATCAACAGATTCAACGCCCTCCCATGAGGAAGGCGCCAGATTCTCTCTCCTTGCCAACGATGGAGTCTAACGGTCACAAAAGCACAAAAGGAAGGCAGATAATCTGGAGACCGGTTACCTGCTCAAAAAGGAAACGATCCCATCAGATCACGCCAGTCAAGCCTTCCTACTCAAGGAAGGCCGCCCAACACCAGGTAGGGATCACGACTTCCTGGCTAAGGAAGGTCGTAGTTCCCACCATCTATATAACCCCAGAGTCTCTACTCTAGAGGGACACGATATGAGACACGAACACGGACGCAAAATACAACACAGTGCATGAGCATACTCTCAATCGCTTATTTTGCCAATCCCACTCCAAGCTTCCAGATTATAGAGACTTTACCCACTCCCTGAGAACCGTCTTTCTAAGCTACCACGCTTTCAGGACGTAGCTCCCACTTGTTCCTTGCGAACATCGAGTCGGGAAACCAAACTCTTAACGAGTCACGGGATGTCTCTTACATCTACAGGCCAACACTCCCACCAATCTTAATCCCTCTCTCTCTTTCTTTTTACTTACCAGTTCACCTTCTTAAAGTTCGAAGGCTTGTTACTGACTTGAGCGTTGGAATATTTTCGGTAGGACAACATCCCGTCGGCACCTAACCTCTTGTTTACTGTAGTGGTGTGCAGGGTTCAGATTCGGTGAACAGAGTCGGATCCAAACAATCGAGCGAATCCGAATTTATTCGAAGTTGAATCCAGGTACGCATCAAGTCCTAATCTATAGAATCAAGTTTGTACATCTCCCTTTAATGTTAAGGATAATCAAAGGCATGCATGGCATTCTCCAAATTCAGGAAGCCAAGTAGGATGCAGAAGTCATCCATTAGATTGATGCTTCAGTCATATAGCTTCGCCATGGGTATTCTGAACTTAATGGGGACCTAGTGCTTCTTTATTAGAGATATAAATGGTGTACGATCCAATTGAGTTGTTTGACTAGTGAAACTTCATCGGAAGACCTGCTGTTCTATCCTCTTAATGTGCTCCTCCACTTCAATCGTGGTGGCGATTCTCTTCTCATTAAAGAATGTCTTCAACTCTGAATTATTGATAAATATGCCTAGTATCAACCTAACCTGGAGGGTTTGGGGCATACTATTGCATAATTCTTCCTCTTGTTTAGAATGGCAT
Organism: Nepenthes mirabilis; assembly: GCA_025585075.1. Lineage (NCBI taxonomy): Eukaryota > Viridiplantae > Streptophyta > Magnoliopsida > Caryophyllales > Nepenthaceae > Nepenthes > Nepenthes mirabilis. Next base: position 32,369 of record JAODPA010058121.1, read on the forward strand.
CGGGAATCCTGAGTGTTCCGAAGATTCCGTCACTTGGGCTCTCCTTCCTGACCTTAAAATTGAGATGGCTTTTTAGCCAGCAGAGAATAATTCGGTTCTATGCCTCGAAGGCCATGGGCATCTTTTGCTAAGAGTGGCTCTCCATTAAGATGGCTTTCCTACCTTTTGACATCCTCTTTAAGGCCGACACTTGCAAGTGGAGGGGATCATCCTAAAGGGTTTGGTCCTCAAATTTGTCCTATAGGGACTTCATCATTTTTAACATGTCTTACAATTGAGTGAGCATTTTTGTGGCTGCCTTCTTCAAGGGGGATATAAAAGGAAATGCCTTTTGACAATTAGCTTAATTGTTTATGTATTATTGTGTTAACTGTGACGACTAGTTTTTTCAAAGATTGTCGACTCATGGATTTTTATCGATGTGACTTTATTTAAATTGGAATAAGTGGATTGACTGTTGTAAGGCCTGAGTTTAAGTTTTATCATAATTTTGATTAATTAAGTTGATGTAAATAAAAATTAATTAACATTGAGGTTAAATGATAATGAAATTGGGTCAAAGTCAAATTCCGATTGGATTTTATTAAGTTAAAGAATACCCAACCGGCGCTCGAGGTGCGCCCATATGTGGAAAACAGACTACTTAGTGCCTGAGGGATGTTTGAGCATGCGTTGAAGAATGTTTACGCTTGATGCATTCTCGAGAGACACTCGAGCACTCTGTAGCAATAGATACATGCTCGAGGTACGCTTGAGTTAGTGCTTGTGCGCTGCAGTGTTTAGGTATAGTGTCTAACGCGTGCTTAGCCAATATTTGAGCACCACTTAGTATAAATAGTAAAATTTAACTGATTTCTGTCATCTTTCTCAACAAATTTGAGAGACAAGAGCGAAGGAGACGAGAAGAAGAGAGTGAAGGAGAGAGAGGAAGTCAATGAAGCCCAATTTAAGTGAACCCAAGTTAGAATTTTGATAATTTGGAGCCCAACAAGTGCATTCTAAGCCTTTCTTCTCTAACTCTCTGAACATTTTTTATTTTAATATTCATGCACATCATAATTTCAAAGCTATGACGATATTGTTTAACATGTATACAAAATTCTCTTCATTTTATTACAAAAATGTGTAAAATTCATATTTAAACTCATGAACGTTATCTTACCTAGCTGATTTCTATAATTGCTCTACATACATATAGTAAATTCATGATTTAATGACTTTATATATGGTGAATTTTGTACATCTTGCTATAATATGTTTTGGACTTAAAATATTTGTATGCATGTTCAAAATTTTAGTAATTTAGGCAATACATGTTTACTTAAAAGATGAAATTTGCTGGTATGTTTTTAGTTGCTGAATTTCCTACATTTGTTTTAAATGTTTCCTATATTTAACTACTAATTTAGCATTTCATTTTTTTTAAATTTATCATGAATAAGTTTTGAGGAAAAACTCTACTATATTCTAAAAAGTATGTTCATTTTACCTAGAATTGAGAAAATTATGAAGTATTAAGAAAAGCGTAGAGTTTTTGTAAAAATATGATTAATTATTTTATTATTCAGCGGATAGTATATTTTGGCATGCCTTGGTATATTATAGTAGTATATCAAGGTTTGAACCTATCATCCGCGGGTGAGAAGCGGTGTTCGGCCCCATAGATAGGGTTATATATATGACGGTTCATCTGTGAGTCTTGAATAGTACCATACAACCTTTGATTGTGTGAAAATAAATTTAACTCGAGTTTCAATTGTCCACTCTTTTAGTTAGTAAGGCCTCTTGACCCTTAGTCTGTAAGAAAATTATATTTCAGTATGTTTTGATGATAAGAATTGAGTAAGACCATTATGAGAAATTCTGGAAAAGACTAATATAAATTTCTACATAAGTATTATGGAAATTTATATCATTGTCTCATATTATAATTCATTATTCATTTCGTTAGCTTTCGGTATGTTTTAAATACGAATTATATGATCATTTGTTAAATTATATGCATTACTAAACTTTTGGCTTACTCATTTTTTTTATTTTACTAGCCAATTCAGATGAGAGGCTCGGGTACTTGTAGGACAATCAGGCTTAAGGAAGAATCAGTTCAAAGAGTTTAGTTTAGAATTAATCTGATGCTGTATTTCAATTTCGGATAATAAATAACATGTTTAATGATGCACTTTAGTTTGAATTCAATTTTTGGACAGTTATAGTTGATAATCTAAGTTATTTAGATTATATTTATGTATGTGAGATGTCATGAGTTCTCGGATGTTGTCATGTTCTATATAGTTTGAAGTGTCAGGTTGTCAGTTTGTTCAACAGATGGATCAGTTGCTATCAGAATGTGTGTATGCTTT
>JAODPA010058132.1:0-11287 GCA_025585075.1 Nepenthes mirabilis
CAGAAAAACAAAATAGAAAAAATGGGAAAAAACAAAAAAACTGAATAAACCAAACAAACAGGATAAACCCAATAAAGGCCTGTAACACCTTGGCATTGTTGATTCTCTTGATGTTGATGATAGAAAAATTTTGGGAAAAATTTTGAGATCATCTAGCAGCAAGAACATATTATTTGGACCACAAATTAGGGCCAAATCCTCAAATTCTGCAACTAATTTCAGTTTGTGTGAGTCTCCCAAATCATTGCCTAGAGATTGTGCAATTTTCCCTCATACCCATATCAAATCTTCCAATCTTTAAAAGTGTAAATCTAATTCATTGCTTCAGATTGGAGAAGACCATTTGTAATTTGATCCATTTGGGCAAATTCAGTCTTTTTCACTGAATTCAAAGAGATCGGGTTCACATATTTATTGTCTGGCTGATCTCAAAGTTGATTCTACTAAGAATTCTTATTCGGAATCCATCTTGTGAGTTTCTATGCAAGAACACAACCCATCTTAGAATCGGTGGTTATTAGCAATAACGAAGCCTAAGATCCCACTAATCAGCGTCAGTTATATATATTTATTTTTATTATTCCACTCAAACTAATGCAATATCTTTTGAGAGTATATCATTTTTTGTTGGTTCTATATTTCTTTCATTTTATTATAACAAACTCACATTTCTTTACAAGTATTTTTATTTGGCTTATATTTTAGTTCTTTAAATCATCTTGGATGTCCATTTCCTCACATTCTTCTGTCTTGTCGAGCTCCTGAAGCATTGAATTCTGCTGACACACCAAAGAATCATTTAAGCTTCACCTAGCCGACCACATTTTGCATTCAAGACAATTAAAGCATTGCCCATAATTCCATCTACCCTCAGTTCCATATTTCACACCATTAAGCTACTGTAGAAACATCGGCATTTGATCTGGTTCAAGTTGTGAAAATAACTTATGATAGATTCAAAGTAATTCAGTCCTTTTCTGAATTCGTGCACAGGAGGGTTCACACTCTGACATACATATCAGCTAAACAGTTCAACAACCTCCCATTCTATCTGCAACCCATTTTTCTCAATGTAAATATCCAGTTTTTCACATAGATGTCATCAAGTTTATTCAAGAATATGCACAATTCCTCTAATATCCAAATCTTTGAATACATGCTATTAGATTATTTTTCAAGGATCTACCAACTCTGTAACTGGATTCAAAACTCGGCTGTGGACTTCACTTGGTATTCATGATTTGTGGTGATAAATTAGAGATGAAATGGTGAGAATACTTGGATGGTTGAACAAGACTTGAACAGGGAAATGCAATTTGCTATGTGAACATTGCTAGTTATGTCGTCTGTGGAAAGTTTCACTGCTGGGAGGAAAGAAGAGGGAGGGGCTACGACAAAAGCCATCTTTGAATAACAGCCGATAGATTCCCTCCCTTTGCTTCTATTCTATGGCCTAAGCATTAAAAAAGAGAGATCTATAGCTTGGATCTTTAATAGTGAAGGCGTCCTAGATTAGACATGAGAATTAATTTTAGGGTTTTAACAAGATCAATAAGATTAGACATGAGAATCCTAGATTAGACAGAGTTGAAGGCATAGCTTTTAGCATAAGAATTCAATCAATAAAAAAAAACCCTTACTTTGGTCTACACAATGAGTGCAGTCAAAATTCCTATCTCTGTATCAATCTCTTAAATATTTGGGTTCTTTAGAACTCCAAAGACTTGCATAAAAGAAATTTTACCATAAAACAAATAACTCAATGGTAGATAGAACAATAATCCTTCAACTATCAGGCAAATTTGCTTCTCTGCAGGCACCGATATGCTTAAAAATAAATGAATTGAGTGATTATTAGATAGATAAGATTTCGGGAAACTTTCACAAGGTGGTCAAGTTACACTTGATTTGAAGCTTATGCTGGGAGATGTCACATTAGTTAAATTTATATCTACAAGACAACTGTAAGTCCCCTTTCAAACCACTAGACCTATCTCGGGCGGGACATAAGCTAGATTCAACAGCAGCACTCTCAGTTCAAAATCATACTATCAATCTTCTATCAACAAGTGAAGGATTAATCCTTTTGCACCAGTATTGTTGTGAGACTGATACCCGGCAGCTTACGAGCCACATATAAACCAAGGTTGTGAGGCTGACATGTTTCAGCAATGCTACCATCCCTGCAAAAGAACATATTTCCACAATGATCCAATTATCAAATACATGTAACCATCACCAAACTCAAATCCAATGAATATTTCAAAAATAATTACATACATTTCCAAAGAAAAAGCACACCAGGTGGTAAAGCTTCTCTCTCGACACAAAAGTGCTCCCAAAGGCAGGGCCAAACACGTCAAAGGTAAAGCAAATCTCCCAACGTGTAACTCCTGTGATCGGAAAACCCCCATTACCTTTTGTGCAAGTCATCACGTGGTCATGTAATTGTCTTCAAATATAATCTCATAATGGACGTGCACTTAACAATGATAAATTTTCAGAAGATTAATCATCAGTTTACATCCAAATGGGCTGGATTCAGAAGAAAAGGCTTATGTTACCATACTGAAAGCAAGAAGATGATCAGCAGAGAAAAGTGGAAATTCATCAAGATAGCATGATTACCTTTCTCCTGAGGATGGCAGCTCCTAATAATGGAGATTTGAATCCTGAAACATTTTTCATACCGAAATCCAACTCCTCTCAAATCCAATTGTCTTAATGAAATGAAAACGTCTTCAGCAGGTTTTTCAGGAAAAGCTTATTTTATAAGCAATGGTATCACATTTCTATCCCCTTCATGTTCCCCTCATGTTACATGTGGAAACAGCATAAGATTGTTGGACATCTGATAGCTCGAATCAGGAGGGAGGGGCTGGAGCAACCCACTACTTGATAAATCTTCCAAAGGTGTATTTTCCTGCTGTGAAGCGGTTGGATGTAAAATGGCATGTTGAAGAACTAGGGGATCATTCGGTACATTCTGCATAAGGGTCAAAGCTTGCCGATGAACATGAGAAGCCTGCGAAGGCCTTGCAACTTGGCCATTCTTACATATATTTGCCACCTTGATGACATGTTTGCACAGATTTCCCATCCTTGACCAGCGACAATCACAGAGCGAGAATTCTGAACCAGGGTACCAAATTGTATATGCCAGCCTTCTATCAGTTTGAGAAATGACCCTTGCAAGTTGGAGATTTTTCTCATCGAAGAACACGTCGGCATCTGGGATCAGCAGAGCTCGATTCCAAGAACTGTTTGAGAAGGATCTGTCCCTTGCAGTTTCAAAATATCCCGTCTGCATAGTATATTGATCAAACCAGAATAAAGCGTGAACTTCGGTAATGAGCACGTTGATCAACCAGTCAACTCTCGGCCAAGATTTAGCATGCTGCTCATTTAAAAGTTTAGATTTCAACCTCAAGTGGTAAGACTCAATAGCAGCATATGACTCTTGGCTTGCCATGGGTGAATTCCTCGAGGCATTTATCCAGAGTTCTGCAAGTTCATTGACCACGTTAGAGGATAGGCATCAGAATGAATTTGAGCAACAAAATCACTTCTGACAAGTATAAGGAGTGTCACAACTGACACAAGCTGTGTGCATAGGTAAAGTATAATAGGGGCAAATACCTATTTTTGGTAACCATCTGCCTCTGAAATATTCCATAAAGGCACGTTGATCAACAAATATTTCCATAAACTCTTCAATAGCATCAAAAGCATTAGACACATTTCTTGCACAATACAATGCCCGTCCCAAGTGCATAAACATCTCTCTCAATACATCGAAATTGCTGCATTTCTTTAAAAGGCATTTTAGCCAAGAATGGCGTACATGCCAAATGCATAACAAGACCGGGCATTGGAAAACATCTCTACAAGTTTAGAAGCATGGTTTCATCATTTTAATGTATGATGAAAGATGAAGTCATGAAAAAAAAAAAAAAGAATCTGACTTCAGATTTTTTAATGTACCTAACAATTGAAGCCTCAAGTGACGGGTCATCCACCAAAAATGCATTAGGACTCCATTTGGGATCCTTATTTCGGATTCTTTGCACAATAACCACCATCCACTTGTGAACACTGTGACTATCAGAAGAGGAGGAAATAATCCAGGCAACTGGGATTGCATTCCTCGACAAATCAAAAACAAGTAAAGAACACAAAGGATACTGTCAAAGAGTAAAACAAAAAAAATCAGTGTCTTAGATATTGAATCATACTTATTGAATTATGGATGAATGAATTTTGGCAGCTATATATCGTAAAAATACTGTGCTCCTATTCTTTCTTGGCAGTTATTATCTAACAAGACAATTGTTAACATATACATACTAGTCTCTGTTGTCTACAGAGAAAGAAAGAAAACTTGTTAAAAAGATGTATTTTCTCCGTATATGCTGCCTAATGTGAACACAGATAAATTCATCAGAATCAGGGAAGCCCCACAGTGCATTAATTGAATTATATCCATTCAATTGTATCTTTACGTAAGTACAACAAGTATGTTAGGTAAGAAGAATAAATTTTTTGGGCGTAGATAGTGCCCCCTATCCACAAATGCTTGCTACTAGTGTCTTATCATTTATGAAAAAAGAAGTTCTTCATTGAAGGTTAAGTTGTGCAAAATTCTCCAAAAATTGACGTGCATATGCTATGCAACTAAAAATTTAATGATTGTGTACAATTTTTTTTTTACTAATTGTTATCATTCTATTAACTCAGCAATCTAAAGTTCTGGGCACTGCCACATGTCAGAATAGTCATATGAAGCATGGATTATATAATTATCCATATTTTCCATTTAACAGTAACTTGTGGAATGTTTATAAAAAATGACTCAGTATGCAGACAGTACAACATCTAACCTGAAATTTCTTACAGCCAAATCTTGAGTGACTGGCAATGAAACTGTTATGGCCATAACAGATCATCTGCTGTAATTGCCAGTCAGTCTGAATACCCAAAATAAAGGGCTCAATGCCAGTGTTTTCCTGGAAGAAAAACACATGCTTTTGTTGGCGCTGCACCCACAATTTTATACTGCAAGCATCATCTTCATGTAGAACGTGTGATGCATTATGAACAACTCTTTTCATATTACGGATGTCATTCCGAGTAAGAAAATCATCCCTCTTCTGAGGTCCTCCATGACCTTCCACTACTTCCATATGATGCTGGACTATATTGTCCAAAGATATCCCAACATATAGCATGGACATAACTTTCTGACGTAGTTCATCTGAAATACGAGGAGCATACATTGCTCTTGTTCCTACTGCATCCCTATCAAGAATTCCATGACATGGGCCCCCTGTTTTATCGACATGGTTTCGCTGATTGTAGATTATGAGGGCAATAAGGGGGCGAGTGTACAACCGTTTTACAGTAAAGTGGCAAAGACAACCTCTCATCATGTGACGTCTTCCAGGCCTGCTACCCTTCCCTGATGTAGGCTTAATATTTGAGTTTTCCAGATGCCCAGACTCACAATCTCGATAATCTTCAGGGCCATAAGAACACCAGTATCTGAACATTAACAATGAGACAAGTATTATATATAGATGACTCATTTGAAGAGTAATTTTCCCTGTTCCAATTATACATGAAGCAAGGGACTTTATCAAATGCACCAGCATATCTATATGTGTTTCTGTGCATTGGGGGATGGGGAGAGAGGTGAAGATAGAGAACTATCATACAATGTTAAACCGTTAATAGTCCAAAAGATTTTGGATTGGATCACGATAGTACAATTCCAATAGAATGAGTGTGAGCAAAGGATCCCTATGAAGATACAACGGTTGATAATTGTAACCAACGATATATCAAACGCCGCAAATCCATACAGCATCTCTCACGGAAACTGTTTTAAAACAATGCCATGTGGCAGATAATCATGTTGTCATTCATTTAGTGTTATACTCAGCTCAAGGGGATGGTGCTTGTTCTGTTCCCAAGAGGACCACAGAATTCTTGGAGTGCTCATGAATGGCTGGTGGATGACAAATTTGTTAAAACTGTATGATTTCAAAATGGATGCTTATATTAATTAAAGGGGATCCTTGACGGCTGGAGAAATTCTTCTAAAGTTCAACAGAAGATTTTTTCTTAGTATTGAGGAAAATGACGTGCTTTAGTAAATTTTTTGGCTTGACATTTGCCGGTGATGAGGAGCAGAATATGAAAATTTTGAAGACATGGAGGTCATCAGGCAGCTAGAGGAGTTTGAGTTTTCCAGTTGCAAGAGTCAAGTGCTGTCTATTTAAATATCAAAAAATGTCACATCACTAGGGAAAGGATGGCATAAGAAATGAAATATATTACCTAACCAAATGGAGTAAATGTGCTCATAGGAATGCAAAATATGAGGCTAAGGAGCATACAATGTGTATTCAAGATAGCCATCAACTCTAGGTTTGTTGATACTCCCTTCCGGCCTTCTCCGTCTTGATTCAATGCGGAAACTGGCAGGGCATTCAGCATTGGTTGATTCTCCTTTAACAAAATCATCAACCCTAGCAAAAGGGATAAGAGCAATGTCATCACCACCTTGCCTACCACCATCTATTTTCACCCAATTTATATGAGCTGCAGAAAACTCTTCAAAGGCAGGCTCTTGCACAGGAAGATTAAGAATATCCTCCATCCTGGGCATCTGTGATTGAAAGATGAATGCAAAATCGTTAGACATGAATGAAAATACAAAGAAGAGCAAATAATAGCAACACTTGGGCAATTAAAACTTCTGATGTGATTATAAAACACTGGAACTCACCATTAGTTTGGCAGAGATCCAAGGTGAAAAAACAATGCACACAACTATAATAGTTATCCACAAAACGTAAGGGGAAAATAATATGATAGTATCTAGTTTAGTTCCTGAAATTATATTACCAACGAATACGATAGAATAAGGAGTAATTTTGCCAGAATTTTCCTGAACTTTGTATCCATGTGGAGACATAAATGGCAGTAAAGTTTTTCAGATTAGCCCAAAGTAATAATGGACTCTGGGTGCAAGCACATCACATGAGTGCGTGAGTGTGAAATTGTACCTACAAATTCACATTTTTGTGTACATCACCATCACAAATGCAAATAAGAACTTCACATTATGCTTGTCTAACATTATACGATCAATAATTATTTATAGTGGTTAAATATTCTACCTTAGCACTAGTTTGTTTTAGGGTCAATCTGGACCAGGTCCCATCTTCTGCTTGGGGCAGTTTTTCAAGTCTGGCTACTTATTTCCATATCATTTTGAATGTCGGGTCATATGGGTCAAGTTGAATCTGATCCGATTTGATCTGAGTGTTTGAATAATTCAGGTTGCCAATCAATTTCTGTTGAGTCATGGTTGGATTACAGCCATTCTTATTGTCACATTGTTTGACTACAGGTCGAATTGTGTCGTATATCAGGTCATTTTAAGTATTAATCTCTTGGAGAAGTTTGGGTTTGATGGAAGCAGACCGAAATGGTTAATGGTTACGACTTCTGGGTGCTCAGGACTCGAGAAAAACTAGACATCAGATTTTTAAACCCACAAGTTATATCTTTTATCCATTTGTATTGGCAGCAGATGGGCAGTAAAAGATTGAATTGAACACCATAAATTCAAACTCAACTTCAATTCAATAGTTTATTAAAAACGTCTTCCTTAAGCAAATATTTCCCACATTTCTAAGCTGAGACATACGATAAATGATGAATTTACTTTCCAGAATCACTCCAACACAAAACATGAGTGGTCAATTGGAGTGACCTTGACTGAAGTTTAAGGTTTTCAGGGTTTGCGGGGAAAAATATCATGATTGAGCTTAAGTAATGAGGGGGAAACTGACAAGAGAATTTGCGGGTAGTAGACAATTAAAAAACATTCAAGCCTACTCTAGTCATGGCAGAGAACTAACTTGACTCCATGCATACTACAATGATCTGTTTCAGTCAATTACACTTTAACAAAGAAGCCTGGCCCTTTGAAGCAAAAGAAATATGGAGTTAGAATAAAAGTTCAAGACTATTACTTTGGGCCATTACTACGAATTAGTAAGAGCTAAAACTAAAGTGGATTATCCACATCAACCTATATTTGTGCTTGTAAAGGAGGATTAAGGAGTGGGAACACACATGGAGTATTTTGTAATGTACAGGGGGTCATTGAGACTAGTGACTGAAAGTTTTATTACTAGCATGGATCAAATCTTCTTCTAATAACTCTCAATCATTCTTTTGTTTTCTTGTATTTGTTTACCGAATTTAGGCCTTGGCAATACTAACATAGACCTGGAGCTTCTTTTAGTCACTGTGTGCTTTCATATGGAATCAAGAGTAATATAATTAGTTATATACTGCATTAGCCTACCATGAAATTGCTGGAAACTAGAGAGGTCTGTTATAAAATCCGTCTTATGGTGTACTAAATCTTCTAAAAATCTATTTAGGCCATGAAGCCCACTGTCTATTTCCCGGCTAATTTTACTTAGCTGGCTACTAAGTTTACAAAGACCTATGTATATCGGATAGCAGAATATGAAAACATAAAAGCATGCAATTGACACCAATGTAAAATTGTCTATTATTAGTAGACTAAGCTTTTTCAAAGAAGCATGGCCCTTTGAGCAAAACACACATGAACTTCAAATTTCTGAATCACAGCGATTACACTAGCATTCGAATTCTTTTCTTGGTTGTCACTTCAAATTTCTTGAACTAATATGGGAAAATAATTATAGCTAAGAAAATCAAACTGGTAAATACCCAAAGGTAAAACCAAGATTTGATAGCAGAAATGGAAAATCAAACTTCTTAGGCAAATGCTTGACATCTAAAAGATTCTACTCGCACATCAGGATGTTATGCAAATTTTTAGGCAGCTATAAGACTCTTATGTGATATATATTTGTCCATTACCAACTCTTAATGCACATCTACCTGAACTAGGCATGAAAATATCATAAAAGTATCGGTATCAGTTACAATAGTATATTGGATGCAAAAATGCTACTGCGTGTGTAACCTCACAGGGTATTATCATCCGATACAAGCCAAAATATAAGTCAAGTATTGGAAAATATTAGATATATCGGCTAACATATCGCCAATACAATGGCATACCACAATTTTATCGCAATATCAAGAAATATTGGTATCGGGGGCTCAATAACAATATATGTCAACCAATATTTCATTCTATGACTCATACACTATCTTAGAGCATCGGATAACTTTATCCAGAATATATTATTAGATAGGGAGACAAGTTTCAATCAAAGTAGTTATAATGGTTAACACAATAGAAATTTCCTCTTTTGAATTCCCAGGTCTAGCACTCGAGTCTCATGCACTTTCAGGGACAGCCAATTGGGTCAGATTTAGGTCAAGTAGGATGGCAAGTAATTACAAGTCTCGAGAGGCTTCTGATAAGGGTTCCAATTACTCTAGGTTTACAGTTAAAATCAGGTTCAGCTCTTTTTCAAGTTGAAATATTTGGTTTTAAGTTGTTTTGGATTCAACTAGTTCAGTTGGTTGAACTAAAAGTCAAGTCAGGTTTCATGCCAACTAATTATAAAATGATATCATGTCAAGTAGGTTAAATATCAAATTGTTCTTCCACCTCTAATAAAATGAAGCCATTAAATCTAGACTGAAATAGCAACAGAATAGCACATTAAATGCATGTTTCACTGGAGCCACCTTTAAAGCTAAAAATGAAAACTACAATAATCTAACTCAAGTTTACTGCAGATAGTCTAAAACATAAGATGTTGAAGGCAAACTAAAAATCTTAATATAGTGCCATAATTAGCTTAATTAATGATCTTAGAAATACCCAACAGTCATATCCCTAGCCAACAAACATTTCCAGTGATTTCATTCATGCAAGCAAAAAAAAAAAAAAACAGATTATGGTTCATAAGCCATAAAAAATCACAAAGAATAATGTATAATAACTTAAAAAGGGGTCACATACAAAAATATTCTCAAGTGGTGTTTTATTTCATAGCATAAAATTGGTACTAAAGAAAAAAGAGACAATAAAATTGAAAAATTAAAAGTTGGGAATAAAATTGGGGAAAAGACAGGAGTTGAGAACATTTTAGAATTTTTCCCCTCCACAAGGCAACATGACACCCAACTCAATGACTGAATGACAGATGCCATGTTAAACTAAATAGTTATTATGATGGCCCTAGCTATATTTGTGGTTATTCTGATGGCCTTCTCAAGAAAGACCCATAGGAAGATTAATAGCTCTTTCTTGCTTATCAACCATGAAATTGAGCAAAACTCTATCATCAACACAAAATTGGCTTGGCTGTCAACTCTAATTGGTGTCTCATGAAAGATTACAATAGCCATGAAAGCTGCATAATCTTTTCCCACTTTGTTAACAGAAAATTGAACTGCTTTCAATCACCAATACGAATTCAACATTCAAACTACACAACGAATTCATTCAGATAAACTTCCGCTGTGTTCTTCTAACGTTGTAAACAACCCTCCGCACCAGCTCACTCCACCCCCAACAGTGCTTGTGAGATCATCTAGCAGATGAGAGAACTTCATAATCAAAACTACAAATCCACACAAAACAATTAACGTGTTCTAGTATTATCACGAGCAAACAGGCAACGATATGCAAACATAATATTACAAACAACATCAACAAAGCAAAAAAATAGCTCAGATTACAATAATTCAATGATCTAAATTGTCAAAGTACCTTCGATTCATGGCCCTTCATAATTCCTCCAATAGTTCAAGCAGTATCGTTTACTATTTGCTGGCAAACAAATCCGAAAAATAAAACAAAATCATTAGAAGGAGAGAGACAGAGAGAGAGAGATTGAGGCCGGGAGAATCGATCTCAAAGACTATGAGCATAAGGTAATATAAAACACGATCGTTGAGGAAAATCCCTAAAAAAGAACTACTTGAACTCAGCCAGAAAGCCAATATATTTCTTTATTTTAGAAGAAAAGAAGCAACAAAAACTAAAAAGAATTCATGAAAGAATACGAAAGATTAATCCTCCATGCAAAGCAACGGATACCTCAGAAGCTCGTCGATTTCACGAGTAGATTTTCGCTGCAATCTCTCAGAAGAGACATCAACAGAGCTCTCGAGGTTCAATGGAGCTTCTCCGAGCAGCGTGACATGTTCAGATGACTCGATTTTACAAGAATAGCCTTATCTTGAGCCAATTTTACGAGTTGCTCGCCCAAGCGTCTTGGATCCATGGGGCATATGGAGGCATTTTTTATAA
>JAODPA010058142.1:0-11287 GCA_025585075.1 Nepenthes mirabilis
ATATAAAATCTTAAATTTTAAAATCCAAATCGGATTCCAAACAACAGCACAGGCACGCATCGAGCGTTGCTCCAAAATCCTAATCATTCCTCAAAATTTTAGAATGTTTTAATTTATTTTCACCACGTACAAAATACCCAAAATCATAATTAACATTAAAATAATTCAATTGTGATCCGAAATATTACACGTAAGCTCTGTACTTTGTAAAAAAGATTTTGATTAATAAAAGTAGTAGCATTTGCCTTTATTCTTTTGTCTTGTCACTTGCTTTTTCCTCCCTTTGTTTTCTTACAAACTACACCTCAAGAGTGATTTGGTCCCCTTATCGTTGTACACGCCAATTTACGCCCTTGAGCATGCTAAGTTACCCGTGGTCTGTTCTGCCAATTTCCTCCCTCGAGTCCCAATGCAGACCATCGATGAGAGGACACGGCGGGAAAAGATTGCTGACTTCTGTTGCCCTGGGAGATCAAATGCCACTGGCAGATGTCACATCCATCGGATTATCTGATGCATTAATTACATGAGAGATCATGGGGCATCGCGTCACAATGACTTGCTTTGAAAAGGCGCGATACTTTAGGGATCTGCCACATGGGAGGAGCTCGTTGGCTCCCTCTAGAAGCGCTTCTTCCTCGGGATGACGCCGTTTTACTGGGAGATTTCTGGCTATTTAAGCGCCTGGAATCCCTCCAAGGACATCGCGTCCTTCGGCGATTTCGAGAGTGTGAAACGTGCATTATCCTTGCTCTTTTTTGATATTGATGAAAAGATCATCAGCCTCGTGAGAATTTGAGTTGTCCTTTGGTGAGTCCACGGGGGACACATATGCCTCAGGTGTCTGCAATGATGCTGCACAGGCTGCGACGACAGAAGGCTGTCTAGTGATTTCAGGAGAAGTTCGAGCGATTTCAGGCACACTCTAGGGAGGAACACGTGTGGTTGGAGGTCGAGTTGAAGTCAATGTTCAGGTCGGAGGAGGTGGCTCCTGCACTGGAAAGGAGATTCCATGACGGTATTCGTCTCAACCAAAGACTAATTAGGCTGGAGGAGCCAAACTTCCGCATCGGCGTCCTGGACTCTTGAAACTCAGGCGCCCAGACTCATGCGAACCTGATTGAGTATATGACTCTAGATCCTTTAGGGCCTAGTGAGGGCAGCTTGTTGTAATCCGCGGCCATTGGCTGTATCATACTATAAAAAGAGTTTATTAGTACATTATATAAGAAAATGTTTTTACTTAACTGTGAGGTTTATTTATTACTGTCTGTCGTGCTGAAATGTTAGGTTTTTTCTTCTGGATACGTGCTTTGGAAACCTTGCTGCCGCCAGTTCTGATGGTTAGAATCCGTATTTAATGCTGGTGTGACAACCGGGATTTGGCAGGCGGTAGAGATGATTGTGATATGCAATCTGGCACGGGCCATGATTGGTTACCATTTGGGATTCGCGGCATTTCTGCTGAATTAGCACATGGCCTAGCCATCAAGTGTAACGTCGATTGAGTTTCCAGCACAATGGTACCCTGTTGCCTATTTAAGCAGTACTTTTTATGAATTTATTTTTCACGCTTCCATACCCTGAGAATTTTCAATATGTCCTTGAGAGAAAAAGATGGTGAAGAAGAGTTCTCCTTCCTCTTCCTGTGCCTCTCGAACAGTTCTCCATGGGGTTGGCAACATGGGGTCTGTCCTGACCACGAGTGCTATTGCTACCCTGATGGCAGATTACGAGATTCCCAAGGACATGGCCTATTGCACTCCTGCTTTTGATGGTAGGAGCACCATCTGAAGGGAGGGCTCCGCTACCCCATGCCATGCAATCTGTACACACTTGTTGAGGCATTGGGTGTTCCTGTAGCAAGGCCTCTTCCTAATGCCATTCGCTACTTGGTTTCCTTATGCGTCTTCGGCCGCCTTCATTCTAGTGTGTTCGATGTGAATGCGGTAAAGATAATCTTTCGCTTCACTGAGTTAGATGATTAGATCTCGATATCTCCTCGATCTGGCTTCCACTTTTGGGAGATCAACTCAGACTCGGTGAAGAACTGGAAGAACCATTTCTTCTTCCTGCAAGAACCTTTGGATTCGGAGCTCTCTCACTAGTGGGGTCCAATCCCAAGGTTCTTTCGTGGGGACGTGGCCGTAGAGGAGGTCAGTGAGGCGTCGAAATTGGTCGCTGCCATTAGCTCGGAAATGAAGACGTTCTCCATCCATGGCTACTATTTGACTTTCCATACTTTTGCCACCGCCAAGTGGGGTACTAAGTCTGGCTGGGCCGTTGCTGGCCTCGAGAAGAAGAAATCTGGGGCCATTGTCCTCCGCAAGTCATCGGGGAAAAATGCTGAGGAGAGCTACTCACTGTTGGAGACGTCCTCAGATGAAGAAGTCGAGGCCTCGCTGAAGAAGTTGAGGGAGGCCGAAGGCACTTCCATCCAGAGGTCCCAGAGACTAGCTGCGGGACCAGCTGTGCATGCCATGAGTCCTATCCCGGGGCAAGCACTAGACATTGAGCCACGGGAGGGAGCGGCTGAGCATCTGCCGATTCCTGCCATTGTGCCGGCTGAGTTCGACATTCCTATGGAGGAACTTCACTCTGGGGGATAATCCCCAGTGGGTCCTTTCGTCAACCAAGAGCTATAGGAGGTGGTTGTCGAGGGCGTGATGGTCATGGAGATCAACGCGCCAGGTCCTGAGGAGGCTGAGGGGACTAACACTTTAGAGCCTGTGCTAGATCCGTCGGGACTCCAAAGCCTGCTGGATTACCTGCTAGGCCGCTTTCGGAGGCATGCATCTAGGAGAGTGCTGTCGTCAACGAGGATGTCGGAGCCAGACGGGTTGCCAGCCCGTCTGGTGCTACCTTGATCCGAGAGACTATTGAGATGGGGATGGTTCAGGAGCGGGAGCCCCCAAGCATTCTTCCATCACCCATGACTTCAAATCTTCCCAGCTCTGCAGAAGTCGCAACTGAATGCACGGAGCCCCCAAGGTCACTTGCGCCAGGAGATGGAGCTTGTCGTCTAGATGCACCCCTCACTCAGGTATGATCATCCTGAATTGAGCGTTCCTTTATCAATTGAAACTTTGAGAATTTTTGATCTTTCATTTTCCCTTACGGAACCCTGGGGAGGTCAACTTTCTCAACGCGGTGGTTGCTCAATTGCGCGATACTTTCATAGTGTCAAGGAAGAGTCCAAGTAGGAAATTGCCCAACGAGCGGGAGTTGAAATCGCTGCCCTCTGAGAGGAAAATGAGCAGTTAAGGGGGGAGAACGAGCAGTTGGAGATGGAGAATGGTCAATTGAAGAAAGAGAATGGGCAGCTGAATGAGGAGAATGGGCAGCTGAAGGAGGAGAATGGGCAGCTTGCGTAGGAAGCCATACGTCTAAGGCAGGAGGTTGAGAAGCTAAAGAAATTGGCCACCACTCTCGAGGACATCTCCCGCCGTTTCGCAAACATGATGCGGCGGCTCACTCCGGAGGAGGTGGGCTTTGTGCTTGAGTCCAGGTTATGGGATGGCATCCGCCTGTGCCGCAAGATTGCCTCCCTCGTGCTTTTGGGTGTCTCTGAGGGCGTCTTTCACTCAAGGAACGCTGAGGTCTCAGGCAGATCTCGCTTGAGGAGCTTTTTTGAGGAGGCGGGCCCATCAGATCCATAGGGACAGCTTTGCTTTTATATAGCTTCCTTTTCTTTTTTGTTGTTTGACAAATGTAATAAAAGAATAGCAGCAATCTTTCTTACATTTAGTGTCTCAGAGTGTACGATATAATTTTCGAAATCCTAACTCTTGTTTGAACAACTAATCCTGTAAAGCAATTGTTGCCAAGGCTCCGATCCGGTGCCTTTTTGCATTGTACTAGTCCTTCGTCAGAGGATGTCGTCACATCTCGCGCCTTTAATGAGAAGCTTGGTTTAGTAAAGTGGACGTCATCGCAAGCCTAGTGGAGCCACACCAAGGATAGCTGGGTTTTCAGATCACAGCAACTGGACTTCGGGTCTAAGGCCTTTTCGCATATGATACCTATATTAGGAGCTCAGTCCTACTCAAGGCGTCGTAGCTCTCATGTACACGGTCCTAACCCAAAACCGTCGTAAATTGAGGGTGCTCTCTTCTTTGAAAGAAGGTCACCGCATGCCAGCAATTCTTGCCCCCTAAAGTTTCAGTGGTCGCACGTTGGAAACTTCAAAATCCCCCAGGCCTAATGTCTTGACCACACGGGTCTCCTGGTATGGAACTACGGTTTGAAGGGTCACTCAGGGCCTTTCGACGTGAAGTCGAGATTGGGATATGACCGCCTTCGGGCCGCTTGGCACGGAACCAAGGATTGAATGGCCATTTAGGGCCTTTCGATGCAAAGTCGAGATTAGGGTATGGTCGCTTTCAGGCCGCTTGGCACAGAGCCAAGGATTGAAGGGCCACTCAGGGCCTTTCGACACAAAGTCAAGATTAGAGTATGGCCGCTTTCGAACAGCTTGGCACAAAGCCAAGGATTTGAAGGGCCACTCAAGGCCTTTCGACGCGAAGTCGAGATTGGAGTATAGCCGCTTTCGGGCCACTTGGCACGGAGCCAAAGATTTGTTTTATGGATAAATGAAAATCCTCCCGACTTAGGGGTAGTCTTGGTCGTTTTACTTTTTGGAATATCATGCATGCAAATATCCATATGGATGAACACACAAGATTGCAAAAATGATCAATTTTATTAAATGGAGACACAATACATGTACAAGCATTTCTCATTGTGTGCATGTATGCCTTACCTGGGTTTAGCATTGACTTACTGATAATATTTTCTAAGGTTGGCGGCATTCCAGGTCCGTAGGACCAACTTGTCGTCATAGGTGTGTAGCTTGTAGTAATACCGTGCAATACGTTGCTCGTAGGCTGCAATCCTTAGGCGGGCTGCGTCACGAGCTTTCAGGAACAAGTCAAGGCATTCCCTGAGTCTCTAGGAGTTGGTGGCCGGACCAAAGTATTCGACCTGCGGGCAAGGTAGTCCCACTTCGACCGGGACGACCGCTTCAGCTCCATAGTAGAGATTGAAGGGCGTCTCCCTTATCAATACCCACGAGGTTATTCGATATGATCAGAACACGAACTCATCGACCCAAAAGCCCCCTGCGTCCTCTAGCATGGTCTTCAACCCATACAATAGCGTACAGTTTGTGATTTTGACCTATCCGTTTGCCTGATGGTATACCACAGACGTATTGACCAGCCTGATGCGTATGCTTGCACAGTACTTTGTGAATCGTTTGCCTGTGAATTGGGTTCCGTTGTCAGTTATTATGACCTCATGAATCCCAAAACGACAAACGATGTTCTGGCGAAGGAATTCCGTTGCATTTTGGTCGGTGATTCATGCCAAAGGGACCGCTTCCACCCACTTGGTAAAGTCGTCAATACCGACAATAAAGAACTTCCTTTACCCGGAGGCCAAGGGTATAAGTCCAACGATGTCAAGCCCCTATTGCGCAAACGACCTTGGGGACCGAAGGCTATGCAGCTTTGTGTGAAGCAGATGAGCCATGGTCCTGTCAACCTAATAGTTTTTGCACTTCTTCATGAATTCTAGGGCGTTCTGCTTCATCGTGGGCCAGAAAAGATCTCGCTGTATAATCTTAAACGCGAGGTTTTTTCCTCCGATATGCGAGCCACATACGCCGATGTAGAATTCGCTCAATGTGTACTCGGCCTCCTTGGGAGTTAGGCACTTCAGGTAGGGAGTGGAATACCCCCGCCGGTACAGTCTACCATCGAGGATCGCGTACCAGCATGCCGTCTTCTTAATCCGCTTGGCCTCGTCAACGCTCATAGGCAACGTTCCATCCGTCACATCCCTATAGTATGGGGTCATCAAATTGTCCTACTCATTGACCTATAATACTTCCTGGTCTAGACTGTCCACAATAGGTGCGGCAAGGATCTCTCGCAGGCTCCTGACATACTGCTCCAGAGATCCTACAGTTACATCCTTTGCCAACTGATCAACTTTCTAGTTTTTGGTTCTGGGTACGTGTTAGATCCCGAAACATTCGAACGCTTGGATTTGAGCTTTTGCCTTCACCAAGTACTTTGCAAGCTGAGAGTTTGATGTCTCGAAGGCTCCTTAGATTTGATTGACCACTAACTTCGAGTCGCTGCGTACGAAAAGCGACTTGGCAAAGCACTCCTTTGCCAGACGAAATCTTGCAAGAAGAAACTACCATGTTATTGGTGGCTGGGAAAGTCAGCGTAATATAGTACTTGATCTCCGTCCCGTTGGGAGTTCTAAGCATGACTCCAGCTTCGCTGCCTGTTTGGGTGGACGATCCATCGACATTCAGGATCCATGAGGGAATATCTAGTGCATCCAAGCTCCTCGGGCTATGTGGGACGTCTAGAGCTAGGGTTGCCACCTCAACGATAAAATTTGCCAGAGCCTAGCCCTTAAGGGTCGGTCGTGGTCGGAACTTCATGTCGAACTCTCCCAATTCTATAGCCCACTTAACTAACCGCTCAATGGTGTCGAGCTTCTATAGGATCGACTTCAAGGGTTGATCCTTTAGAATGATGATCCCGTGAGCTTAGAAGTAGGGTCTCAACTTCCGCGCCAAATAGATAAGGGTTAGCTCTATCCTTTCCACGAGCACGTAGCGAGTCTCCATGTCCGTCAATACCTTACTCACATAATACACTGGTCGCTACGTGCTCTCGTGCTCTTTGATGAGCACTGAGTTTAGCGCTGTGTCCGACGTGTTTAGGTAGCAGTACAGGTTTTCGCCTACGAATAGTAAACTCGGGAGAGGTGGGCTAATGAGGTACGCCTTTAGATCTTTGAAAGCTTCCTCACACTCATCCGTCTACCGAAATCCAGAGAAGGGCAAGCACTTCTTTGCGGATTTAGTTAGGAACCGCGATGGGGCTGCCAGCCATCCCATGAGCTTCTAAACTTCCTTCACGGTTCGTGGAGGGCTCATGTCAAGGATGGTTCTAGTCTTCTCCGGGTTTGCTTTTATGCCACGTTGAGACACTATAAAGCCCAAGAACTTTTCGGAGGTCATCCCGAACGCACATTTGGTCTGATTGAGCTTTATCTTGTGAGCCCAGAATACCTGGAAGGTTTCATTTAGATCGTGAATGTGATCATCGGTTACTCTGCTCTTGACGAGCATGTCGTCAACGTACACTTCACATTCCTTCTAATCTAGGCCTCGAAAATCTTATTCACAAGACACTGGCAAGTTACCTCGGCGTTTTTTAGGTCGAAGGATATAACCTCGTAACAGTACGTCCCTTGGTCGGTCATGAAGGAGGCGTGTTCCTCATCATCCGGATCCATCCTGATCTGATTGTAGCCTAAGTAGGCATCCATGAAGCTCAGGAGTTCATGCCCTGACGTAGAATCCACCGATTAATCGATCTGAAGGAGTAGGAGTTCATGCCCTGACGTAAAATCCACCAATTGATCGATCCGAAGGAGCGAGAAGTCGTCTTTAGGACAGGCTTTATTTACGTCGGTAAAATCCACGCACATGCACCACTTGTCGTTACTTTTTTCATGAGCACGACGTTGAATAGCTAATCCGGATACTGGACTTCTCTAATGAATCAGCGTCCAGCAGTTTCTTCACTTCCTCTCTTATGGCTACTAATTTTTCGATGGAGTGGTTCCTGTGCTTTTACCTGACGGGTCTGTAATCGAGATCGAGACCCAACTTATGAACCATCACTCCAAGTGGTACCCCGGACATATTGGCAGGGACCCACTTGGACACATCAAGGTTCTTCCGAAGAAAGCTAATGAGCCAATCGCGGTTGGCTGCTGTGAGAGAACCGCCAATGTGCACGCACTTCTCTGGCTCGGTAGGGTCTACAGGGACCACTTCGGTTGCTTCACTTGATTGGGCCTTCTGTAGCGTGGCTTCATCACAGAGATCCAAATCTCCGTCCATGCGGTCCGGCACCGTTGGAAGTAGCACGTCCACCCCATCACCTGGTCACCGAGCACCTCTCCCACGTCGTACGGAATCGAAAACTTTATCTTTAGATGAGGGTTCGAAGTAACAACCCCGAAGGACGTGAGGAATGGTCCGCCCAAGATGGCGTTGTAGACGGACGACAGATCGACGATAAGGAACGTTAACTCTTGCGTTACGGTATGTAGGTAAGTTTCCATCGTGATCTCTAACTAGACTTTTCCCTGTACAGGTATAGGTTCATTGTCTAGACTATACAGAGGGCCATTGGCCGCTTTCATTTAATTTCATCTCAATCTAAGTTTAAAGAATGTATTAAAATATAGCAAATTCTGAGAGCTTCTATTATCAATAAAGACGCATTTCAGTTGATAATCAACCGTTTCGTCTGAAATGAGAGAGGATACAACAAGGAGATCAAAATGGGAGAAGGTTACGTGAGTTATATCGTCGCTGCTAAAACTAATGACATCACTCCTATCCGCAACCCTCGCTCTCTTGCTATTGGAAGTCTACTCTGGTTGCGCTTGCTTGCTGCTCTTGTCCGGCACAGTTGAGATCATGCTGATCACGCCAGCGGCCGTATAGTTCTTCGGCGGCTCGCTCGCCTCGCATTCTGAGGCTGCAGGGGTTTGCCTTGACCCATTCACAAATCGTTTGAGGTGTCTGTGGCGGATCTGGCCATCCATCTCCTACTGTAAGGTCTGGCAGTTCTCCGTAGAATGTCCCAGGCAGCGATAGTATTGGCAGTATTTCGTCAGGTCTCCACCGCTCGGGACCTTCGGCGCTTTCAGTCACTTTAAGAATTTCTCGTCCTGGATCTGCATCAAGATGTTCGCGTGAATATTGCTCAGAGGAGTTAGGGAAGTTGGCCTGTACTCCTTAAATCCCGGTGAAGACCGCAACTTCTTGCAGCGCTCCTGGAAGCGGCTACTGTCGCCGTTCCTTTTCTTCCTGGCGGCTGGCTTAGGCCCTTCTGGAGGACGATCCACACGTTCGGGACACTTTACCTCGTTGGCCTCTTCCGCTTAGATGTAGACTCAGGCGATGGCCTCAACTTCCCCAAAGGACTGAGGACACTAATGCGACAAGTGATTGAAGAAGTCCCCTGCCGCTAACGTGGCAACGAAGGCATTGAGCTTCAACTCAACAGAGAGTTGGGGGATCCGGCGTACCTCAATGATGAAGTGGTTGATGAATTGCTTTAGACTTTCGTCCGTCCTCTGGTGGAGGTGGATTATGTGCCATGACTGTTTCTCTTTCCTCCGCCTAGAGGCAAATTGGCTCAAGAAATAGCACGCTAGCTTGTTGAAAGAGCGGATGAAATTTGAAGAGAGACCATGGAACCAGAGTAGCGCGTCTCCCCTGAGGGTGATGGGAAAGCATTGACACATCCCGACCTCACTCGCTCCTTGAAAGGACAGGTGAGTGTGGAAGTAGTTGAGGTGGTCCATCGGATCTTTATTGCCGTCGCACCTGTCCAATGCTGGCATTTTGAATTTACAGGGAAGCGGTTGGGTCCGGAGATCCATGGCGAAGGGTGACCTCCACAGGTCAACAAAAGACCGTGCGAGCCTCTTCTTGCACAAGTAGTCCCAAAGCACCTTCACCTTTTCCACTATCGGTGGGTCTGACTCGCTCCTTCACACGTTGATGACATCGCGGAGCTCCGTGTGACCCTATCGGTTCTACTGAGCTTGCCAGTTGCGACGGCTTTTCGCTCGGGGCGGCTGCAAGCTGCATGAGTCCACGACTGTATACCTCCTATCGTTGTGGGAATTACGGGGGTTGCACCGTTCTGGGCTCTCCTCCCGCTCATCCCGGCTAGGGCAATTTCCAATGGCAGTGTAGGGCCTACTACCGGAGGCCGCGTGGGCCTCAGTGTAGTCAGTCTAATTTGATCTGCCCTTGGGGGCTCTAGTACGACGCCTTCCTTGTCTGGAGGAAGACACCTGAGATGCTCAGGGGGAGTCCCCATCCACTATATGCCCGTCCGGGTGTAAAAGGCTTGAAGCACCATTCTCATGTCGCCCATTTTAGTGGCCAACTAGTGAACATCTGGTTGCAAACGGACATCGACATGGCTACCCACCGAGGGGTTGTCGCCGTGAGTGGCTGCATTTCTGACCGGGGCGCTGGCTTGCAATGGATACCAGGTTAATAGCTAACAATTATTTAATTTTTTTAACTTATATTTTCTAAAATATGAAATAAAAAATATTATCTAAAAACTTAAAAAAGCTGATATTCAATGGATATTATCTTCTGATTTGTCCCTGATTTTTCGATTATGGTACGAATTAGAGAGCCTGTCAATTTTTCGCTGCGGGTCGAATTGGATCGGGTTCGATATCCATCACTATTAACTTGAAACCTATGCACAACAAACTACAAATATGAAGTCAGAGAACGGAGGGAGGTTTTTCCACCATAAATATTCCGACGCTCAAGTCAAAAAATTTTCATAATGAATGGAGAGATACACGTATTGATGTACTCGTGACGAGAATGCGGATATGCATGAATGAAGGGTATACGTGGGGTATTCAAGGAGGTTTGGGCTCCGTGGGTTGAACCGCTATAGGTGGCTCACTATCAGTGCTGTGAAATGGCAATGGTTCAAGGGAAGAGAGTTCATATTTCTCCACGAAGCTTTGAGCACTGGGTGAGGGATTGAATGCTTGATCTCTGGTCATCGTTTGAGCTTTCTTAGGGAAGTTAAAATTAGATTTTAGAATCGATCCTTCTCCATGTAACAGGAAAGAGTATTTGTAAGCTCCTTCAATGAGGCTTTGGGAGCTGAAATCTCCGACAAATGGCTTGCCAAGATTTGTCGGCCGCTGCGCACTGGCGGTGGCTAGCGGTATCAATTGTCATTTTGTGGAGGTTAGGAGACCGTCGTCGAGCGTGAGCAACGCCAGGCCTGCTGACTTTGCTAAGATTAGTTGAGTAGCTGCGGAGGCGGCGTACGCTGCGGCTTGTCAGCATTGACTTCATCTCCCAGTGGTTGGCATTTTCTAAGCCGACGCCTCCCACATTGGCTGCCTGAGACCGTCTTTGCAGGCATGCGCGCTCCGATTGACTGCTCATCTGGAATGCCAAGTGGGTCGCGTCTCTGAATTCTTTGGGACACCGTAGCTGGGCTTGGGCCCTTCTATTGGGCTTCGCTGATTCTGATCCAATTTCATGGTGGACCCATCATCTTCAAAATAATAAGGATGTAAAATTATTATCTATAGATCATTACTTTTAAAATAAACTTATTACTAAGACCGAAACTTTTATCTATTACGTAAATTACATTAAACTAAACCATATCAACCAATA
>JAODPA010058153.1:0-11287 GCA_025585075.1 Nepenthes mirabilis
TAGGAATTTACCGCGGGCCCCCGTTGTTCAGAGAATATGCCCTAGTATTAAAATGCGACGGCGATTTGATTATTCGCCGCCGCCGCCGTCCAGTCAGCGTCGCCTCTCTGCTCTCTCGCTTTCCTCCTGTGTCGTTCCTAGGCCACTGCAATTTCAGCACCCTCTCTCTCGAGATTCAGAGGGACAGGCGTAGAGGATGGAAGAGGATGGTAGTCAAAGCCCACTCAGATTAATGGCAGAGGCATTCAAAGATCTCGCCGCAACCGTCAACTCCGAAAATCCTGAAGTCGAGGTCGCCACTTTCTCTCACGCTTGCTCTCTCGTCTCTCCTCTATTCGGCTGTCTCGGAATCGCCTTCAAGTTCGCTGAAATGGACTACGTCGCCAAGGTAACTTGTCCGGCCATTGCTGTCTCTCCAATTCGGAGTGGTTGATCTGCTGAGGAATTTAGCCTTATTAATCTAATTTTTTGAAAAATCTTTGGTGGTTGATCATAATTTAAGTATACAGGTTGATGATCTGGCAGCGGCATCAAAATCATTTTTGACGTTACAATCATTGCTTGATCACGACATCCAGGGAAGCACTGTCCGAAAACCTGGCAGTCACTCTAGAAATCTTTTGAGAGTGAAGCGAGGGATCGATATGGTGAAAATACTATTCGAGCAAATCCTTGCAACAGAGTATGTTTTAGGCGATTCTTTTTTGTATGTGTCAAATTTAAATTTATGCGCCTAATTTTTTTTTCCATACTGTTGTAATTAGCGTAAGAATGTCTTGGTCATGTATTGAGGTAATTTGACGACTTTTTTTGCAGCCGGTCCTTCAAAGTTTTGTACCATAATTTGAATCATCTGAAAAGGTGCCAAACTTTAGGGTCTCTCTTTCATTGGTTTTGAAACCTCTATAGGAAAAAAAGTTAAAATTGGAATATTTTCAATAAATTTCATAAAAAAAACTGATTGAAATTTTGCATAAGTTGACGAGTTTTAATTCATTGCTTTTGAAAGATCCAAGGAAAACTTCTGACGTAGGCCACAGATTATAGCTTTACAAAAGTCACATCTGAAAATAAATAAAAAATCGATCTTATGAGGTTGGAGTCCTACTGAAATTGGAACTAACTCTCGTAATTCTTTGTTAATCAACTTAATGCCCGTTTAGCCTACCATCTAGAATAGCTATTGGAAGAAGTTGCAAATTGGAGCACTGAAGGACTCCCTGAAAGGTTATTTGAGCTTCTCTAAAATTTGAGATTTTGAAGCATGTCCTTAAAGCTTTTCTGGAAACACTTGAAAAGAGTTTCTGTGCAGAAGGTCTTCTCAGAACTAGAAGGCATACCCCATACAAGTTATTACTTACTACTTTGCAGAAGAGATCGTTCTGAATCTGAGAAATTTATGTTGCAGGGTTGTGGTAGGAGTTGATAGCATCCCCTTGCCCTATTAGTAATAATTCAATTGGGACAACTGCATATGTGGAATGATCTCATGTCCTAAAAGACGATAATAGCACTCACTACTGATGAAGTAGCTGAAGACCAAGATATTGTTGCAAAATAGTTTCTCTTCTCTTTTTCCAATGCTGGTAGAAATACAAACTACCTTCATGGAAGAGACATCACTTGGAAAGTTCAGGTTTTTGTCGTATATTCTGATAGAAGGACTTCAGGATTTGGAATTTGATCATTTGAAGTTTTAATTCAAGCAGTTAATCCATATTTTCCAGTTTGCAAATTAATAAAACTGCAAACTATCTTTCAAATATATGCTATGAATTCATGTTGACTGATGGAGTTTCCCTGTTGGCTGATAATCTATAAGATTTTGTAAGAATATGCCGGAGGCAATATTCTAAGAAATTAAAGGTAACATTTAAGAACTTTTTTACAGCAGAATATTTTGTTAACTTAGATTTACGGTTTCAAAAATGGCAAGATTTAAGAAGATGCATCACATATGATTAAGACCCCATATATATGAAGTACAATGAAAATGTTGATGTCAAGATGGAAGGGCTGTGTGACTTTAAAAGACAAAATAACAGATTCGTAGCAACCAAGAGGAATGAGGGAAAGATGTTCAAGACTGTTTAGACATTTTATAGGTTGAGATTATAGGCAGCATGACTTACCCAACAAATACAGGCAATAGGAACAGAGGATGGAGGCTTGAAGAACTTGTTAGTGAGGTAGAATATAAGGTTGACTATGTTGAATAATTTTCAGGAGTTTGGCTGTAAGGTTAAACACTTAAACTACATCTTTTTTGTAATATGTGGTTTAAGTGTTTTGTTTTGTAAAGTTAGGATGAAATGATGCATCCTAGTTAGAGAAAAACGTTGAGATTGGAAAATAAGGTACTATAACACATGCTGTTTGATGGCAAAAATTTTATGAGAACACATTATTTAATAAGGGTATTGAGGACTTTTGACATTTCTGGTTGCTACTTATATAGGATGTATGAGAGGTGATGGATGGTGGGGGCGAGAAGGAGAGGGGGCAGATGCTGTACCTTGTTTAGGTGATAGACCTTCTCTCCATTTTCCACCAACTTGGCGGGAACCAAAAATTTCTTTTTGGTGGTGAATGTGGTGGATGATGGTGAATGGTTCACTCCATCCACTACCATTTACATCTACATAATTCTCACAGGCAAGGAAAAAGATAAACCTCCTTCCCAGCATTAACTACCTCTCTAAGTACACTCTTAGTTTCACGCACACTTATATTTAATCCTTGAGGCTCAAGCTATCGCTGTGACATTTTTCAAAGGATACTGTTGTGTAACTTTGGGATATCCACTGGTGAGAGTGTGATAAATTATCCTATAAAAATTATCCTAGTTGATCCTTGTGGTTAAAATTGTGAAAACAACTAACTAGACTATATTTTTCCTTGTTAGGGGGAATTCATTGAAGGATCAAGCTTCTAAAGCTTATGCTCAAGTATTTGCCCCCTACCATGGATGGGCAATTCGGAAAGTTGTTGCAGCTGGAATGTATGCCCTTCCTACGAGGGGACAGTTGTTGAATAAGTTTAATGAAGATGGTGAGTGCATGCTTCAAACTATTTTCTTTCTGTAGTTAAATATTCAAATTTATGACTCAATCATTCAATTCATGCCGTTTGCTGTAGTTGATGGCATGAATCAGTACCTTGTGTGCCTATACTGCCCTTCTTTTGTTGTTTTTTGTCCAACTTTCCCCCATCTGTCGGATAATATGACTTGTATTGGTTAAAAGTGGACTCAACAGATATTGATGTTCTTGGATAAGAAGGAAGCTGACCCGTTAGATACAATAGGATTAAAGTAGCTAGCGCAATGTTTCACTTACTGTCAAACTCTCATTTCTGCTGCATGGCAATCATTCTTGTTAAGCTTTCACATGATAATTCTCGAAGGACTTGAACATAATGGATACTTTTGGTAAGTGAAATATGCCTTTTAAGTTCATTATTATTGCTACACTATGAAAGAAAAATCTTTCTTATCCTTTTTGTTATGATTTCAACACTTGGGCGAAGGGGATATTATCTCAAGTTGATAATTAGTGAAATCGGACATTATGTGGTTGTTTGATGTTATAGTGTTTGATGTATGTTTTTACCTGCTACATTTGACATTCAAGAGGGTGGCTCTTAGCACAATAGTAAAGTTACTACATTATGAGGTGAAGATTGTAGGTTTAAAGACGAAAAATGACTTTTTATAATATAAGGGTAAGGTTGCATATATCTAATAATTGTAGAAACCCAAAATGCCAGAAGCATCGTGCTATAGCCATCCTTTTTATTTTTAGGATATTGAAATGTATTTTCCAACAATTGTTATCGAAATTGAATGGTTAGTATTCTATTTTCCCTTTTTGTATATTAGGGCCCCCTTCAAATTAAAACATAATATAAACAAACATATAACTCACATTGGAAGCTTTTAAGCGAGTAAGCCTTGTTTTTTTCCTCCTCGTAACTTGTCACCAGAAACCTTCTTGTTTTTCTCCCTTACGTGTGATAATGAAGAAATCTCACTATAGGTTCTTCATAAGAGAAATATGAACAGTGACTTCTGGCTAAATGTTGATCTCGTAGAAAATGTGAAGTCTAACTATTGCACTTGGAAGAAATCTCTTTTCAAAATTTTCTCATAATTACCTGAAATTTGGAAAGAATAAACTAACTTCGTTTATGTTGTTTGTAATCTTTAAATCTTCAAACACTGTTGGTAATTTTGTGGTAACTGATCCAAACATCCATAATTGCTATGCTCTGTAGGGATTGGTAAACTGTATTTTATGCAGTCTGAGAAACTGTTAATATATCATGTGCCTTGGGTAGAGTTCTATTTTACATTCCGTAATGTTAGGTTTGCTGATTGTTTGGAAGGCTTATCTCTTGGCAGCCAGACTGATTGTATATTTCTGCTTTTTTGGTGCCACCTCTGCACCAACTAATTGTTTTTTCTTACTGATATATAATACACACACACAAAATAAAAATATTGATAAAGATTAGGAATCCCAAGCTTACATTTGGCTCACCTTTACAAGTAAAAGAACATCCACAGCTTGGCATTTCTGTATTGCATTTCCATCTGATATTTGTTTATTAATGATACCAGGATGCATAATTTGCCTTGGAATTCTTAGGGCTTCTGTCTTTTCAGAGGTTACTCACTGTTGAAGCACATAGAGTTTTCCTGCAATCTTCTTGCTTCTCTCCCTTCTGAATTAAGTGCTATAATTTCTCTTTGCCTGCTATTGTACTTATGATTTGTACCTAGACAATAACATAATTTTATTCCGAGCGCGAAATGTCCTTTACCTATAATTCTCCACGAATTGGTCATAGGAAAAACTGATTTGTGCCAGAGATCCATCCCCATGAGATCTCCTATGGGGTTTTCATCTTCATGTCAATCTCTGAAACCCCTTGATTCGTCTCATTCTCTGTCCAGAGAAATTCTATACACTTGGTGATACATTTTGGAAGTAGAAAAATAGAAATCTGATATAATTTCATGGTTTGGCTGTAGTTTCATAGATCTAAGACTTTCTCAACTGCAAGCTGCCTGCCCAGGCGAGAACCTTTGAGGTCCAAGAGGTAATTCTATTAAGAACCTGAGTCACCAAAGGCTGCCTATCCAGTCTTGTTGGTTTAGTGGATATGAAAGGTACAGCTAAATACCTCAATTGCATCAAATGTGGTTTCTGTCCCAGCAAATTAACGAGGTCTCTTTAGCTGTAGGCAGTCCCCTAAAGAAGACATGACTCCCTACTTGTTACCATGAGGGCCGGCACATTCTTAAATCCTGTCATGTAGGTGATCTACAGAGGTGGTGAGAAAGATGTAATTGCAATCAGGGCGATGAGTGCCAGTGGGCAAGTCGACAAGTGTGTCAATGGAATAAATGGGGGAGGATGTTGTGGTCTGCGAGTCGAGGTGTCGACAAGCTGGGACACTAGGCATTTGTTGTGGCATGGGTCTTAAACAAGTACTTGGAGGCGTTCATGTGACCTAATGAATGTGGCATTGATGCAGCGATGACATGGGTGACTATGAGGTGGTTGTCGGCGTGGAGCGACAACATTGTTGGCTTCCATGATGATGCAGGGTTTATGAGTTCTCCCGGGTCAATGACATTTCCTTAGCACCAAGAAGACTGAAATGAGTCTTAGGTGGGAACATATTAGAAATGCAACAAAATCAGGTGGAGCATTTGATTGCTTTATATAGATATGCAATTGTGATAGTTAGGCCAAGCCAATTATACTCCATGACATCCAGAAAAGCCTAATATCCTCTATGGGGGGAAGTTGGTGTTTAGGTTTCCACCGCCTGGGGATGTCGTGGTGTGGCAAGTAGCTACATATCCTCTAGGTGAGCTATCTTGTGACAGGGACGAGCTTTAGGATATGCTATGAGAGCAACCTAAAGTCTTGATGAATCTGGTTGCCAAGTGGATATTATCTAGCGAGAGCTAAAGGGCTTAGTAGTGCGGATAGTGTTTAGGGTTGGGATTTAGACTCTTAGTTGCATTTGGGATGAGATACAATAGGCTATACTTGAGGGGATGGCAGGCAAGAGGCAATTCAAGAGACTCAAGTCGAGTGGATGCTCGTGAAGCTGTAGGCATGGAACTAGATGATACCGTGCTAAATGAGGTTAAGATCATGATTATTGAGTATACTCTTTCTCAAGAAGTAAGGGTTGGTTCATGCTATTCGGCTTAGGTGACAAAGATAAATTATGGAGTGGGTTACCGGAGTGTTAGGACTACTACTAGACATAAGACTTCCAGTAGCAGAAATGCTCCATGCAACAAGGTACTATATAATGACCTTATGTGTGCAAGTGTCAAGCGATACATGAGTTTCGAGCAATAGGGCGAAAGGCAGTTTGGTGGTGAGCCGGATGTTGGAAAGGAATTGCTATATTGCTAGTTACTTAACTGTGATGTGTGGGAGCCTGAAAGTTAAGGTGAACGATGCAAGACTCATTGAAAAGGATTGACTTCCTACCCTGGTGTGGGTAAATATTAGATATGAGACTATTGGATCCTTGAGCTGATAAAGGTTAGCCTTGATTTGGAGAAGTATTGATTTGGAGAAGTATCAGTGTCTTGCGGTCGATTTGCACTGCAATAAAGTGATGCCGTGACACTTTAGAGGCTTATCTACAAAATTAACGTCATGCCTAAACATCGACTGTAGAACCTTCAGCAGCAGTTAATTTGATGAACATTTTGTATCTTAAACCTTCAATTTTGCTCGCACTCTTCCCTGTGCAAGTAAATTTTTTTTAATCAATTTTCTAATAATAATACTGATTAAGGATTATATGAAAACTTGGGTCTAACACCAAGGAAACACCCAAAAGAAGACCGTCGCAGAAAAGGCCTTCTGAGCATTCTTATCAACCATCAAAGTTTGAAGCTGCAAATAACCACTTGAGAATTTTAGTTGATTCAGACATTCCTGTATGCAATTTCCAATCAAGTGATTTCTTATTCATTTGGTGTAAGTAGTTGCTTTGCACTGAAAAAACTTCCCACATTTGCCATTTAGAAAAGAAAATGGGGCAGAGAGGTGTTTTTTATTCAATGTTACCGTGTGAAATGTTTGGATGACACCCTTGGGACACTCAGACCATCTATCTACCTTGTGTGTGGATTCATTGGCGTAAATGAATGGATAACGCTGCATCATCGATAATGTTCCAATAATGGCTAAATAGCTTCTCCATAACTTTATTCTTATTCAAAATAAGACAAGTAGCAGCTGTTCTGTTCTTCATTATCGTGGAATGACTAGTACTCATGGGAGTTCAGAATTGGTCAAAATGGAGATTATATGTTATTCTATATAAAATTTGTGCTTACCCGATGTGTGTATTCTTTTGTCACAGAGAACTCAGCTCGGATGCATATGGAGACTTACGTTGCCGCATCTGCGCCCGTGATTCAGTATGTCGACGGACTCTTCCTTTCGAAAGAATTGGGTGTAGACTGGTGAAATCGAAACAGAGACTGCAGTATACTTATAGATCTGTTTAGACAATATTATCTATCTACAAAAAAATTTCTGGCATAATTGTCAAAAATATTTCCATTATTTTGACCTGAGTTAGTTTCATTGTCACCTATGGTTTGAGGTAATTTTATCATATACTAGCGAGATTGGATTCATACTAATCAAAATGATTTACCTTTGAGGGGAAGAAGAGATAGAAAATGTTGATTTCCTGATGGTTGGTTGGTTGCAAGGATATAGAAAATGTTGATTTCCTGATGGTTGGTTGCAAGGATTTATATTTTCTTATAGTTTGCTGACAAATTTCCCGCAAAACATATACATGTTTTTGGAGCTGCAATTCATATGCAAGAAAAATCAGCAGAAATGTCAAGAATGTAGGATTATAACTATACGTGAACTTTGATGATAATGGTTGGATTATAGTTCAAATCACGAGAACCAGTTCTCTACGACTAAAGGCTAATATGATTTTTATTTAATCTTGATAAAACTGCATGATTTGAGAGTCGTACACTGAATTAATTATAAAATGATTGGCAGGTAGCTAAGAAAAGAAGAGGAAAAAGTAGTTCAGAGTCACTAGAGAGAGAATCCATGTTTTTTGCTTTTGTTTTAAGCACTCTCCGTGCTATGAAGGACTTGGTTTCTCATATCTTCAATGGCAGCACCTTTAAGTGAAATCAACAATAAATATGCAGCTTTAAGACATCTTTGCCTCTCTCAAAGCCTTCAGTGTTACCCTTTTAATGTGCATTATTGAAGGCTGAATGTCCTTCCCCTTCTTCAACCTCCTGTAATTTTGTGGCATTTTTAACTTTGATCTCTTCCTCCATAGCCTTTGCGGTGTCATAGGAAGCATGCAATCCTATCAAGAGGTAATAAACCAAGAGAAGCACCGTCCACACCCCAAACCTGATGAATGAGTCCTTATCGATTGAGGCGAGAAGGAATATATTCACCAGAATCGACGCTGATGGAAACCACGGCACAAACGGTACGCCCCACACTTTGGGTTCCCTAGCTTGTGGGATGAAGACTCTTAGTGACAATGTGGCCAAGAACCAAATCAGCAACGTTATCACATACCCGATCCACCCATTTTCACCAACACCCCAACAAATAGCCATCGCGACTGAGGACCCGAGTATGGCCATGATGCAAGTAACTAGCTTGTTGCGGTTTTTGGAGGTAGTTGCACCACTAACGTAGTACCTACGAACCAGAAGAGCAAGAGCCACCATCATAAATATAAATAATGTGGAGATAGAGAGGAGGTTGGAGAGAATATCAAGGTCGGTGAAGAATGCGACAACGGAGGTGGCAACCGTCATGACGACCGTGGCATTGATGGGTGTCCCAGTTCTCTCGTTGACACGGGCAAGCCATGGAGGCATCATGTGGGTGCGAGCTATATGAGTAAGATAGCGAGCTTGGCTCACGGCACCTACAAGCAAAACGGTGGTCATGCCCTGGAGTGCACCAGCAGCGACAATGTACTTAGCCCATCCCATCCCTACCCTCTCGAAAGCCACTGAAAATGCCGCGTCTGGGTCAACTTGTTTGTAAGGCTGCATAAGGCAGAGAGTAACAGCCATCAAACAGTATGCCAGTGTAGCAATAACCATTGATCCCACCAACCCAATCGGAATGTCTCTGCTGGGGTTCTTTGTCTCTTCAGCCATGGTGGCGACTGCGTCAAACCCAAGGTATGCAAAGAAAAGGACAGCCGATGCGTGGAAAATGC
This sequence comes from Nepenthes mirabilis, assembly GCA_025585075.1. Taxonomy (NCBI): domain Eukaryota; kingdom Viridiplantae; phylum Streptophyta; class Magnoliopsida; order Caryophyllales; family Nepenthaceae; genus Nepenthes; species Nepenthes mirabilis. The sequence continues at coordinate 9,280 of JAODPA010058153.1, forward strand.
CATGAGAACCGAAAGGTATAAAGTCTGAGTAGTTCTTCGTGTCAGCTTTAGTGAGTCCTGCGACGATGATGAAGACAATGATTGCAAAGTGGACAATTGATGTGAAGTAGTTGAAGCGGGATGAGCCCTTGGTGCTAAGGACGGCAAGGATACAGATGACGGCAAGGACTACAACTGCGATAGGGTCGAGGTGGCTGTAGTCTTGGCTGAGATGATGTGATGTGATGCGGAAGTCATTAGGATGGTGGTTGCATAGGGTGGCAAAGTACGACGTCCATGATCGAGCGACAGCGGCACCACCAATGACGGACTCTAGGACGATATTGCCCGCTGCTATGAATGCTATGAAGTCTCCTAGCTCAACCCGCAGGTATGCAAATGAGCCACCTGTAACGAACCGAACCCAGTTCCAATTGAAAAACTACTTAGAATAGCATGGTTAAAACCCATTTGATCTAAGATCGAAGCAATCTGAATCAAAGCTATCTTACCCCAAAATGACTTCAAACTCGAAATAACCTGGTTTGAATCAGCTTAGATCTGATATAACTTAAAGCTTATAACTATTCAAATCATATTCGAATTGTCCCAAATCCAAAAATTTTTAAACTTGATTTTATCCAAACTTGAAAGCTTCTTTTAAGAAAATACAAGTATGCATAGTTGGATAACTCTATTTAATAAGAACTAGACGCTTTTCAGTAGAACAATTTTAAAAAATTAACTATTAGACAATAAATAAAATCAATAAGTTGACCTATGATAACATAAAATTTCAAATGATACTTTGAACCGAATACGATCTAAGTATAGATAGTTAGAGTTTTAAAGATCCAAGGAACATGTTTAGAATATCTTTAATTATATTTATTCAAAATTATTTATATTTTTAAAATTCGTCATTATAAATACCTATATTAGTAATTTTCCTCCCTCCTATGTCTGGTCCGTACACCTACAGCCACTTATTTCCCGGAAATTTGCCCAATTTCATGAATATTGATAAAATCATCTCTAGATCAAAGTAAAATTGAGCAAACAATATTCACACCTCCATCAACTCTAAATTTGCCAGGTTGTTTAGGAATCCAAAATGCTTCTCACAGTGGAAGGAAATTTCAATTTTAAAAACTAAAACCGAGGAAAAATGAATTAAAAGAACAGTTACTGGAGTAATTACCAGCAACAGGAATCTCAACAGCAAACTCAGTATAACAGAAAACAGAAAGCATAGCAGAGACGCCGGCGACGACGTAAGAGAGGACGACGGCAGGACCGGCAGCGGTCCTGGTTTCCTTCCCTGTGAGCACGAATATTCCGGCACCGATGACGGCGCCAATCCCTAACCACATGAGATCCCACCAGTTGAGAGTCTTCTTCATCTCGTGCTGGCTCCTTGCCTTCACCTCATGGAGCTCCGTCTGTTCGACTGACCGGGCCGTGATCCGGTCGACCAATCGGGTCGGAGTCTCCTTAAGAGCATGGAAGTAGTTCTCCACGCTCTGGAACGATTCTTCTGGAAGGAAATCATCCTTTCCGCACGAACACTCACACCCTCTTCGCTTCCTTGCTCCTCCACTCATCCCTAATTTTTCTTTCTCACCACCATCACTACGTAGTTCTCATCAATTGGCCCTCATATGGTACCGAAAGTGGGACTGGCAATGGTTGAAAATACTGGCCGGTGTGGAAGTCCACATTGTCCTCTTCTGCGACAATTGCCGATGGGACCTTTTTGGCAGTATCTCTTTTAAGCCTGTTGTGTGAAAATGATTACAGAATGACTGTCTTATCACCTTCAAAAAGTCTGGTTGCCTAACAGATTTGCCAAAAACTTCCAATAAATCTTTGAAATGCTGTGGATGTGAAGGCAGCTAAACTATACACGCAGTGTGCTCAAGGAAAACGCCAAAGACTTCTCTTTAATGCATTAATCAACGCGTCCATTAAAAAAATAAACTCGATTTGCTAAATAAAAATAATAAACCTACATAGAAAAATATTAAAA
>JAODPA010058164.1:0-11286 GCA_025585075.1 Nepenthes mirabilis
AATTAATAATTAACAACAAATACATAACAATTGTTAATAATAAAATAAGACATATTTTTTACAGAGAAAATCTTTTTAAGAATGAAAGAAAAAAATTATAGGACTGTACGTTCAAAATATCTCAATTATACAAACAGTTCGGTTACACAAATCTCACAAATGTAAGAACTAAACACATTATAATAAATAGACCAAATAACAATGAGTACAAAATAAAAGAGTAGAAAATATAACTAGTAAAACGTTTTTGTCAACTCCAAAAATAGGGTACTCAAGATTGACAGAGATTGAAACACGATTAGAAATTCAACAAAGTATTCTGATATTCCTCTTCTCAATTTTCTCATTTTCTCTTCTTTTTTTATAAAAAATGATGCTTTAGGTCTCAAAGAATGTAAATGATTAACTCTAAAAACGTGTTAGCCTGTTTTTAGATTGCGAGTCTCGTGTGAGCACCCGTTAGGGTGGCTTTGGGTGTGGATGCCACTGGAAACGGCACTTCTGGTGTCTCTCGGGCTTGCCTCAAGTACCCGACGATAGGATTCCGCGCTTTGGGCGCTCCTCGAGTGCTCTCCTTCTAAAATCGGTGCTTTATGCCCTAGTCGCATGTACGAAAACTTTAATCTTTCGCATCAATATAGTACCTATGTGATCTCATTCGAACTATCAAATGGTGCATCAAATGGGTATGAGTCTATAAAAAAATGATCCACAATCCAACAAACTTTGCCTTACGATCATATGGGGGCAATCATCATCATCCCAACAATGATTCGGCAAGCTTTAAGATTTCCTCTCTACAACACTTTGGTCATCATATTTGATCTATTCTCCTCGATCTTGGCATTGTCAAGCGTTAATAATTTTGAGTCAATGATATTTCGCACCATTTGATATCTTACGTCAATGTGTTTCGATTTGAAATGAAATGACAAGTTTTTGTAAAGGTGAATTGAGCTTTAATTGTTACAAAGTATTACATATTGCTTTTGCTTGAAATTGAATTCTCGGCTGAACATTTTTATCTACAACATCTCCTTACTTGCCTCCATCACAATAATAAATTTTACCTATGTGGTTAAAAGAGTAATACACTTCTACAACTTAGATTGTTAAGAGACAGCTCCTCCCGCAAACATGACATAGTATCTTGAGGTGGATTTTTGAAAGTCAACATCGTCTGCCATGTATGAATCATTATATCCAATCAGAAGTGGCTTATCACTTTCAAAACATAAGTACATTTTGAAAGTTCATCGGAGATACCTCAATATACATTTCACCACGAATCAATACTCTTTACTGGGATTTGATAGAAAATAGTTGACCGTACCAACAGTATAAGTAATATCCAATCTCATACATACTATAATATACATCAAATTGCCCACAATCGAAGCAAAGGGTATGCCTCTCATGCTTGACCTTTCGTCATCTGTAAAAGGGTACTGCCAGTAGCTCGGTTTAAAATAATTGGCCAATGGAGTATTTATCGGTTTTGACTTTTCTACGTTGAAATGTTGAAACACCTTCTCCATATAACTCTCCTGGGACATCTACAATTTCTTGACCCTGCGGTCATGAAATATTCATATATCCAGAAGTTACTTTGCTGACCCAAAATCATTTATGGCAAAGGACTTCTTGAGCTGTTTGTAACAGAATGGGTCCTTATTTTTTAAGACCCTATGTTAATAACATATAAAACTAATGTCGTAAAATTTTGAACCATTCAATGCATACACAGGATCACATCGACTACCATAAAACCTCAACTACTACATTGAGTCAAATGAGAGATGCCATCTAGGTATCTAAAATTAATTTGTGAAAGCATATTTATATCCTTACAAAATCTTACAGAAGTACTTTTGTCATAAGATTAACTTACCTACCATAACATGCATCTTCTTGTCTTCATGGTCCAACTACTTTGTGACTATCATTTATCTCTATCGATTGCCTCAGACTTTAGTTTAATAATACCATCTGAGAGGGTAACACAAAAAAAGCAAACGTGAGCTTTAAGCTCAGCTAGGTACCTTAAAATGAAGCATACTGCAGTAGGATGTGGTCTGCAATTTTTTGAAGAGAGAGAAACTCTCTCTTCTCTCTAGAATTTTAAATTTGAAATCTTTCCTGCCGCTGCGCTCCAGGGTTCTGCCTCCTCTGCCGGGCGGCGCCGGAGCTGGCCATGGCCAGTGTCCTGGATGCTCCGCCTGGTTCCCTCCCGATTTTCGACTCCACTCCTCAGAGGCTTTGACTGTGGCTATGAGCTCGGACCGACTCTCCCACTTCTGTTTTGCTGTATCAGATTGGGATGATGGATCTTACCCGTTGGCCTATATCATTGTCTGTTGGAGCTGTTGCCTTGGTGCCCGATGCTCGTGCAGAAGCTGATTGGGGTTTCTACTGGAGCCAATTTTCCACCTGTAGTGGCTGTATCAGAGAGGAGTTTCTACTACTCTCCGGGACTCTTTACGGTTTCTAATTTTTCTTTAAATTACAACTTTAGAATATCAAATTTTAGATTTGAAATTCGATTTATTTGGGTCTCTCGTCTCCGGATTTGGCTGGTTTCCATGCTCTAGCTGTCGGGGCCGAGAGTCCCTGTTTCCGATTTCCTTATGGAAGCTTCGGCTTTGGTTGCTGTCCGGTTCGTGTAACCTGGACAGCTTGCCTCTTCTGATGGGGTGCAGATGATTCTCTGTGCTGCGTTCTTTGGTTTTGGGAGCTGCTGTCCGAAGCTTTTGCTCTAGTGCTGCTCGTTGGATCTGTCGCTGATGAATGTCCTGTGCTCTGGCTTTGAAGCCCTCTGCCTGTGTGTTCCTTCCTGTTGGACGGGATGGGGGGTGCCCGTGCAGCTCTAGTTAGGGTTCTCTCGACTGGGGTGCCGAAGAGTTGGTCGAGGCCTTGTTTGGTCGATGGAGTTCCTTCTGATGCGGTGTTCACTGGACTACTGGTGTGTTGCATTGAAGCCCCTTCTATTTGTCACGCTGTCATTTGGATCGGGAGCATTCGAATGTTCTTTGCTGCTGGCTCTGTTGATCCTCTACCTGTATGTTCCTACTTGTTGGACGGTATAGGGGATGCTCGTGCAGCTCTGGTTTGGGGCTATTTGGCGTTGGTGCTTTAGAATTTGCCAAGGACTTGTTTGGATGCTTAAGATCTTTCTGATGCGTTGAAGACCTTACTATTTGTCGCCTTTCAGTGAAGCAATGTATGGTATGCTTCTGCTGAGGGTTGCTGTTTTGAGATTCTGCAAAGTTGTTTTGCTGAATCTGCTGGTGTAGAAATTAGCCAGGCCCTGCTGGTGGCATGCTGCTGTTAGTCCCGTTCTGTTGTAAGCTAGATTTATTGGAGGTGGAGAAAATCTGCACCCAAGAATTCCCGGACTCCTCATACTTGAGTGTATGATACGGTTGGCTCGGGAGTGGTCCTTCATCCCTCTTCCGAGGAGTTCTCCTGGGATTTTTACAGAGTTGGGTTACTGGATGATTTTGCAGTTGCCGCTAGAAACTTTTGCTGGTGTTGGGGCTAGGGCTTTGCTGTAATTGCCTAGAGCCTTGATGGTGTTGGAAACCTTTGGTGGATGGTTTGCTGAGTTGGCTTGTTGTAATTTTGGCGGATGGTCTATTTCTACTGTTGATCAATGCCGAAAGCCTGATGTTCTGCATCTGATTGGCATGTAGAAATCTGGTTCATTCTGAATTGCCTCTGGAATGCAGTAGTCCAGATGTAGATGGGGGCTGGCTGCTAGAAGTGTTAGGGGCTGTGGTACTTCTGCTGCTGGCAGGATTTGTTGCTCTCTTGTTTGCTAGAGTGAGGAGCCTAAAGTCTTCTCGACTCTGATGTGTGAAGACCTGAATGGGGCTTTGCTGTAGAAGTTTGGAAATCCTTCTGCTGCATTGGCTCTGAATTTGGATTGGAGTTCGAGTCCTACACTGGCTCTGAATTTTGGTCAAGCTGAGAATGCTGCTAGTATTCTGTTTGTGAAGAATTCTGCTGCCGGGTTAGTGGGGAATGTGCTGCTGCCCCTGCTGATGCAATGGATGTGGGAATAAGTCAAGGACCGTCCTTTGCTTGGATGCTGTGTTTTTCTTGTGTGAGGGGCTATGGATGAAGCCGAAGCTTACTATGAAGCTGCCTCTTGATGTTGCTGGCTGTTTGGAGTCTTCTCCATTATTTTTGATTTTGTTGAACGTTGTCATCCTGGAGGATCCCTTTTTTGTGTGTGTATTGTGATGTATAATCTGTTCGGGGAATGCCCTAACATTTTATATATTAACTCCAAGTCAAAATACTTAAAATTAATGCATATGTTGTGTATTTTTTTCTCCCTTTAATTCAAAATACTTACCAAAAAAAAATGAAGCATACTAAATATATTTTGAAAACAAATTATGAAATAATATGTTGTCACAAATATGCTTAAATATAAGGATGTATAAAAAGGCAATACTTAAGACAAAGCTTTAATCATAAGCCCGTGGACAATTCCTGTCTCTATTTTGTCTCATGTTTCATTTTTCTTATTTCTCTTTCTTCTTCTTTTATTTATCTTGAGGGATCAGGGCTAGTAGACCCTACTGATGGAGGGAACGAATAATTGATGATAGATTGTATTCAGTTCACACAATTAAAGGCATTAGTTTTTGTTCTTTCATCATCATACGTCCTCCTCATCATGAGGATAACATATCATTATAGTTCCTCCCTGTACAATACCTCGAGGACGACAGTCATATCATATCATTTTTTCCCTGTATAACGTTCCGAGGATGGCGGTCATATTATATCATTTCCTCCCTATACAATACTCCGAGGACGGCGGTCACATAATATCATTTCCTCCCTATACAATGCCTCGAGGACTACTGTCATATTATATCATTTCCTCCCTGTACAATGCCCTGAGGACGGCGGATCACGTATTACTCCATAGATGAAATTATCCTCAACTACAACTATAATTTTCTAAGACTTGCCAAGAATATCACCGGTTTCAAATAAGCGGCAAAGATGTCTGGCTAGGGTATCCTCAGGTGTCTACCGCAATATTCATGGCAGGCCAAAGAAGATCACCTGCTGAACAATTCTTGATCCAATTTCTTACTAGTTTTATCTTAACTTGGGAAATCATAATTCTTGGTTCATGATTCTTAAACTTGATTCTTATTCATCAGTGATCACTTGAACCAATTCTTTCAGATCATCTCGTTTCCTTAGCTTTGAATTTTCATTCTTTAGTGACCACTTCATCTTAGAGGATTACTTTGCTTTACATAATTATATCTTTCAAATAAACTTTTAGAATACCTTTCAACTAGATTGCAGATACCATCCTTTAATATATGTTCTTGCTTCATAATACAATATGTATATATCATGCTTATTATTCATGATTTTTGCATCATTATCTTACTTCTTTATTCTTCAAATCTCACATTTCTTTGTGTAATTAACTTGAGAGTTCCACATAACTTTTGGCGGTTTAATTTTTATCACAATTCCAGATAAAACTTTCTTTATATGTAAATATTTCATAATATTATATTTTCAAAACATATCTTATTATTCACCATAATTATTCATTCATTTTCTTGTTAGGTTTTGAGGAATAGTAAACTGAAGGAGTCCGAACATAAATCGTAAGTTATATCATGAAATCAAACTGATAATTTACACTCCTCATACTTAAACATGCCATTTATTCGTAATGTCATGAGAGAAATAAAAAAAACATGTGGTATTATATACAGATCTTAAAAATGGAGATTTTTAGAGTAAACTAAAAATAGTAATAGTGAAAAACAAAGATTAGGATACACTTACCTTACTATTTTCCTTACTCTGCTTACGCTCCTGGATCCCTTCTCCTTTCTTTTCCTCTATTCTGCGCCACAACTGCTTCTCCCCTCTCATCCTATTTATAGGCGCAGCTCTCCTCCTTCTAGAAACTTTTAAAATTCTCGGGAGCTTTGTCAGATCTAGAAGGCTTTAGAATTTACACGTGCCGGTAGAGTAGCATTTTCAGCATTCCTGATATTTTGCTTTATTCATCCTGCATTTTAGCCATACCGAAAAAATGACCTTTCCCACATTTTATCCCTTCCGACATTTCACTACATTCCGTCATTTTACTCCATTCCATTATTTTATTACATTCTGGTAAAATATACTATTCGGCCCAAAATATGTTATTCAGCCTACTGTATTATATCATTGCACCAAACTGGCAAAATGCACCTTTCCGACATTTTTCATCAATCTGGGTGTTTTAGCCAATCGGTCACATTTCCCACTTTATACTAGTCATTTACCTTGAAATACCGGCATTTTGTACTATTCTAACATTTTACTCATTTTAGACAATTTTGCGCATTCATTGGTACCATTCCGGTAAATTGCACCTAACTCGGTAAGACACACCATTTCGGCCAAATGCATCATTCCACCCTCAATGCATTATTCTGGTTATTTTGTCATTCCGAGCAAACTGTGCATACCGGACAAATTGCCCATTCTACCATTTCGAAAAATTTACGCATACTGGGCATTATTTTCTCAAAGTTCCTATCGGTCATTAAAAGCACATACTGGTTATTTTTTCATATAGGTCATTTCATTATCGCAACCATACCGGCCATCTTCTTTTGTAGCATACTAGTAATTTTTGCACACAAGCATACCAAAAATTTTCATCAAAACCCATACAGGTCATTTTCCTTATTCATACCGGGCCAATTGCCATATCGGCAAAGTGCGCCTACAGGCACTTGTGCATTCCTGCCATATCGGTCGTTCTCATTAGTGCAAACCAGTATATTGTCATTCTAACATTTTGCACTAAACCGCCTAAAATACTCATACTTCCCAAAATACCCATTCCGATCGTTTCTCTCACAATATACCGATCACATAATCCGGTAATTTTGTCTTGTTCCGTTATATTTATACAATTGGTAATTTTTACCTAACAAACATACCGGCCAAGCATAACAGTCGTTCCTTTCACATGCATACCGGTCACTTCTTCGTGTAAGTATATCGGTTATTTTGCCATTTTAGCCGGTCAACGCATTGACTGTGCATTCCATACTGGTCATTTTTTCCTTCTTGTGCAAACCGGCTATTTTTGCTCAAGGTATACATGAGTATTCCTCTTTCAAAATTTATACCGATTATTGTATTCAATCCATATCGATAATTTCATACCGGCCAGTGTACCTATTCCACCCATTGAACCATTCTGCCTGAAATACTTATTTTGCCCAAAATACCCATTCCGGTCATTTCTCTTCGGTAGCATACTAGTTGCTTAAGCATACCGGTCAAAATGCATACCAGTCGTTTCGCTTTTTTAGCGACTTAGCCGGTCAACTCTTTGATTGGCGATTTTGGTGTCCGGCATTTTGGGCAATACTCCTTTACAGCTGATCCTCCTCTTTTGATGTTGCCGGTCAATACTACATTAACCGGTCATTTTTTCTTCTTTGCATTTCTGCTAGTCAACATGCTGACCAAACATTCTCCTAATTCACATTAGTCGGTCAACGGATGTCGACCGGATATTTTCTTCTATTGACAGCCGGCCACTTTGGCATCCCGATATTTCTTATATTTTAACCGGTTAACTTATGTTGACCAGATATTCTTCTTAATCTATTTCTGTCTTCTTTACTTTTAGCCGGTTACTTTACATTTAGCCGGTCAATATTTTGTTGACTATGCAATTTTCCAATCAAATTTATCCGGTCAATAGTGCGCTGACTATCTTGCTTCCTTAATTGATTTTATTTTAATCTGAATCTTAATTGTATTAACTTAATTTATAATATTTTAAAAGTCGGTACCTTACACTGTTACTTTAATTTGTTGATTTGAGAGGTATTTTGCCTAATAATGAGTATGTTATCCACATAGAGTATGAGAATAACGAAATCATATTCTGAAAACCTATGAACAAAGTCACAATTATCCAAAATAGTCTTCCAATAGCCTTGGTCCACCATAACAAATTTAAATTTCTTATACCATTGTCTTGGGTTTACTTCAACCCATATAGGCTTTTTTTCATACGACGCACTACACGTTCCTTTCTCTCAATATGGAATCCCTTCGACTGCTCCGTATAAATCTCCTCCGCGAAGTCACCACGTAGAAATGTTGTCTGCATATCCAATTGTTCCACTTTCAAATTGAGAATAGCAGTTAATCCGAGTACCACTCGGATTGAAGATATCTTCACAACTGAGGCAAAAATCTTCTCAAAATCAATACCCCTCCACTGATTAAACCCTTTCACAACTCGCCTCACCTTGTACCTTGGTGGTGGGTTATTATCATTAGCTTTCAAGTGAAATACCTACTTGTTTTTCAAAGCTTGCTTGCCCTTCGACAATTTTGTCAGTTTGAACATGTGATTTTCTTACAACGATTTCATTTCATCTTGCATGACTTCCATCTACTATATTTTGTACTCGTCCTCCATAACTTCATCAAAGTTTTCGGGCTACCCTCCATCGATAAGTAAGATATATTCATCAGCTGATAGGCAAACAAAGAGCTTTTGATCTCTCGTGGATCGTCAGAGTGGAATTATTTTGGTGGGTTTAGCAACATTATGAGGAACGACAACATCCACTCCATCAAGAGTAGAAGTCCCACTATCTTCTTCCTCATTGGCATTGCCTTGATCACGTCTTCATTACGAACAGGCACCGGTATCAAGAACTCAAGATTTATATCACAAACTTGACAGTTATCATTGTTGGAGACAACTTTCGCCGCATTGTCAATATCTTTAATTGTCTTGTTCTCAACGAACACCATATCTCGCGATCTGATAAGGTTCTTCTTTATCGGATCGTAAAATCGATATCCTAACTCATCTTTATCATAGCCAAAAAATATATATAATCTTGGCTTCGGCTCCACCTTGGATCTCTTGTCCTTCGGGATGTGAACAAAGGTATTCCATCCAGACATGCCAAGTAGTCATATGACACCTCATTTCTGAACTACACATTCTTTGGTACTTCTCAATTCAGTGGACCACTCAAATGATAGATTAGTAATATAAGTCATGACATTCAAGGTTACCACCAAAATAAACCAGGGAGCTTTACCTCTGAAAGCATATATCGAACTCTCTCCATCAGCATCTTATTCATCCGTGTAGCAACTGTGATGGACCGCATCCTAATATATGACAATAACTTGTTACAATTAAATGATCATACTACAAAAGATAAAATACTCTCTTGGACATGAGACTTTTGCGCTGATACCTCGACCACATCATACATTTATATAAAAAAAAGAGGCGCAAACACAGGACCCAAAACATTACGACACATCCGTGGTTCCGACACCGACACAAAGCATTGACGATGATGTCGAACTGGTTAAGGATGGATGCCTGCCAAAGATTAATCCAACATATATATGTATATAGATATCCAATAATATTTTGCAGAAGCAAAAATACATCTAAACAACTTCCTCTATGACCTGCACAACATGAAACACTCTATTTTACTTCTCCAAAAATAATCTAGCATAAAAATAATAATCTTGTTTATAATTATCACAAAATTGGCAGCTTCGAACAATACAAAAATACCATATAGGCTAATAATATCGCTCAGATATCAATAATACATCAAAAGCCATGTCAAGAACTAATCTAACTAATCTACAATGAATAAAACTGCATAAACTTGTCCAATATACAATAATACATTGTCATCAAAACAAACAAGCCTAATTTCTTCCAGTATCTTTAGTCATGCTCTCTGGATAAGAACTCTCACATCTTCTATTCATCTAAAGGTTGACACAAATAGGAAGAAATGAGTCAAATACTCAACATAACATAATATATAAAGGAATATGCATACTTTTAATTCAAATACATATCAGAAGGGAAATAGGAATTGTAATTATGTGCAAATGTTTAAACATGTACAAAAGCCTTCATAATGCATATTCAATTCTCTTATCTTTATATTTAGTAAGAAAAAATTGCTTAATTCTTACTTTTTTTAGGGATCAGAGTTGGTAGACCTTACCAGCTAAATAAGCGGACTATTGAAGAACTGATTGTGTATGCTTTCGTACAATTGAAGGCCTCACGCTCCTATTCAACACTAAAAAGTGGGCAGTCTACATATCTCCCTAAAAATGGGGCCAGATTCTACTTTTCTCTCTCCCGTGGTTCTAAAGGGATAGTCCTCGATATACCACTATACTATTCTAAGGCATGCCAAAGAATATTACCCACTAAACGATCATTGGTCTAATTTCTTAACCTATCTTTAGAGAAGCTCCACACTTAATTTCATAACACTTAGTTCTCACCATTTGGAGAATGGTTCATAAATCTTAACAAATTACATAACTTTCTTTCATACCTTCATAATTTTTTCAATGCATACATATTTATCTTTTTTAGTCATGCGATATTTAATAAATTCATTGATGCAAAAATTTCTATAAGACAAGCAAATCAACATGGAAATATTAGGAAGGTTAGGAAAAACTAGTAATCACGTACCAAAACAATTGCTACATATATTTTTAGACCATAAACATTAAATTCCATGCTTTTTTCGGTTGATGTATATAATATACATTTAATTCTTCAAATTTCATTAAACTAAAATTTGAATTTGGGATTTAAACAATTAATATAATATAATTCATTCTCCTAAATTAAATGTGGAGTTCACAATATCATTCAATTGAGCATAGAACTCATCAAAGGTCTCATCATCTTTCATTTTTATTTCTTCAAATCTAGTGGTGAGCATTTGTAATTTTGAATTTTTAACAAGCTTCGTGCCTTCATGAGTAATTTCTAAAATGTCCCACGCATCTTTAGATGTCTCACACATTGAAATACGTTTAAATTCATCGGGAGATACAGCCATAAAAATAGCATGTAACCCCTTACTATTCCAATTACATGCATCAAGTTCCTCTTTAGTCCACAATGACACAGCTTTTGGTTGGTTATCAACGGAACTTGTGGGTGGCGTCCACCCAATTTGGGTACTAACCCAAACTCGTTCATCTAAAGATTTTAGGAAGGCTCTCATCCGGACCTTCCAATAGGCATAATTACTCCCATCAAAGAAGGGAGGAACGGAAAGCGATCCACTAGTATACATCTAGATCGGGGGTCGCGGATCGGGGTGAGTCTCTGATACCAATTGAAAAAGCACGTTTCGGTGCTTACGTGTTTCGACCCCGGTAAATTATAGCGGAAGCACAAATACT
>JAODPA010058175.1:0-11285 GCA_025585075.1 Nepenthes mirabilis
AAATTATTTTCAAATAAAATTATTTAGACTTTATTTGGATAGAAGATGTGGAGCCCTTCTCTACGACAATGGGCGGTGGAAGATCAGTCAAGAGAGATCTGCCAGAGCATATGATTGTACTTGTTGCATCCTAGGTCTCGAGTTGTATGAATTATGGAGCCTTTGAATTCCTAATCCGAATCGAATCTCGAATGAGATTCGGTGAGATTTCTCCCACCGAAAACACTCCAACACTTAAGTCAGTAATTTCCTACAATGAATAAAAAGGAGGGCATACTTAAAGGTGCATGGAAATATACTGTGTATGCGGTGGGAGTGTATAGATGCAAGAGCGAGGGATTTGATGAGCATTAGTAGGAGGCTTGGCTCCCTATATGCACCGCAGAGGGTGGCTCACTCTCGTAGCTTGAAGAAGGTTGGCGAGTTTAGCTTGGACGCACATTCAAGAGCTGCGACTCTAGGAGTGCGTGTCTCAATGCCTAATGCCAAGTTGTATTTTTAGGAATTGGGAATCGGATCCCTTCTCCAATGAAAGGAGAGTAAATTTATAGGCTCCTTGGCTTGTAGCTTTGGGCGCAAGAATCTTTATTGTAGGGATTGGTCGGCCGTTACCCAGTTATAGTCGTTGGTGTGTCAGTTGTCGCCTTGTGATGGCGGGGAGACCATCATACGTCGTAGGCCACGCTTAGTCTACCTTTTGCATTGGGATTGGTAGGAGAATTATAGGCAATTGCGCAAGTCGCAACTGGCAGCGTTGACCTCCTCCTCATTGGCGTGTCTCCTCTGCGTTGCACCTACCGCCTGTAGTCGCATTAATGAGCTGCAGGTCACGCCAGTTGGTTATGAGCACTGGACTACCACGTAGGCTATTTTAAATATTGGGGCTGGGTTGACCACTTGGACTGGTACTCCTTGGATTGGGCCTCGCATCTTTTTAGACCTCACTGATACTGGACCCAACACTAAGCCCCCATACCTGGGCTGACCTATAGTCAAGGCCTGGCATGTCTACTTCGGGTCCAGTCGCAACTGGCAGCGTTGACCTCCTCCTCATTGGCGTGTCTCCTCTGCGTTGCACCTACCGCCTGTAGTCGCATTAATGAGCTGCAGGTCACGCTAGTTGGTTATGAGCACTGGACTACCACGTAGGCTATTTTAAATATTGGGGCTGGGTTAGCCACTTGGACTGGTACTCCCTGGATTGGGCCTCGCATCTTTTTAGACCTCACTGATACTGGACCCAACACTAAGCCCCCATACCTGGGCCGACCTATAGTCAAGGCTTGGCATGTCTACTTCGGGTCCAGTTGGTCTCCACGCTGCTCTCCTAGAGATGTGCCAGGCTTTTTCTTCTTCTTGTGTTGCACCTTCCCTAGGTAGTAATGCAGGCTTTTCAAGTGCAACGGTGATTCGGTGCTCTGAAGTGTTAGATTCGCATGCCTGAGGTCGCATCAATATCGAGGACTTTCCTTCTTCGTGAAGGATGGCTATCGGGGAGTGTGCCCAATTAAGTTGAGGTAGGGCGTCAACTTGTCCATAAATAGGAGGGCTCTTCGACCGATGTCGCTCATCCCTTAGCTGATTTTGGAGGAGCAATGCTAGGGCCTTGGCTCGTTCCGCTTTCGGTGGAGCCCACAAAGAAGTTGGATGGACCAACTGGAGATCCAGAGCTTCTGACGAAGATTCTCCTCATGCCCTCACCGTGGGTGGTTCCTCATGTTAATGAGGGTAGCTCGGCCACTCTACCATCGTCGTGTGCCTCCCCCCAGGCTGTAATGATCTCCGGTGTGGTGGAGGATCGTGGCGGAGCTATCATGGGGGGCCTTGCCTCTGGTGTAGCGCATCGCTCACAGTCTTCACTTCACTTGGGCTATCATACGTGCCATCTAAAGGGGAGGTGAAGGATGGAGTCCCTGTAGGGAAGTGTAGGCTCTCTGCATCCCTGCCGGAGACTCCTACTGCGGGTATTGGTTTTGATTCTACGGTTAGCATTGGGCTAGCCCACATGAGCTAGCCAACACCGACAGCTCCGGTGCCTGGGCTTGTTAGGGTTCCAACAATGGGGCCGTAGTAATCCCATGTGGATCACGTTCCCCTAACAACGCTCCAAGCATCCGGGGCAGTGGCTCCAGGGTTTTTGCCCCATGCCATATCTTCTTCCTCTTTCTTATACTTTTGCTGTCGCAAACTGTGTACTTGTAAAGGAACCTTGATTAATAAAAGCGGTCGTTATTGCCTTTATTCTTTTCACTTGTCGCATGAATCTTCTCCCTTTTTTGTTGCTTGGTGCATTGCATCTCCCGGATTGCGGGGCTTCTTTTTCGTCGCATGTGCCGATTTGTGCATTTCAGCACTCCCAGTGGCCTATGGCTCGCCTTTTCCAGTGCCTTCCCTCGAGTCGCTACATTGACTAATCAATGGGAGGGCGCAGTGCAAAGAGATTGCTGATGCTAGTTGCTCGGGAAGATCAAATGTTGTTGGTAGACGTCACATCCACCGAATGGTTTGCTACATTAATTGTGTGGGAGATTTCGGGATGCTGCGTCATAATGACTTCTTTGGAAAGGCGTGACACTTCAAGGATCTGCCACGTGGAAGGAGTCTGTTGGTCCTCTTCCAGCACGCTTCGGTTTCAGAACGACGACGTTTCACTGGGGGCCTTTGGCTATTTAAACGCCTAAGTTCCCTCTAAGGCTTTGTGCCCTATTGCTATTTTGACAACATAAAGCCTCGTGCTTCCTTTGGGTCTTTTTGTCTTTCTCTTTCCACGTTATGGTTTCAATGGAAAAGTTGTCCTCATTAGAATCTGAATCTTCCTCCGAAGAATCTACGAGGGACACTCACGCTTCAGGGATCCATGGTGAGGTTTCACCTGGCATAGCCGCAGCAGAGGGATGCCATTCAGAGGCTACTGTTGTGGTCCCGATGCAATTTCTGAGGTCTCCACTAGGTTTTGAGATGGAGGAGGTGTCCACTTCCTCATGACGCTGTAGGCCCAAGAGGGTGGATCCCTCGCTTCGTCAAGTCGCCATGGTCGTAGAGGACATAGAGGTCGTTGTGCAAGCTACCGCAAGCGCAGTCGAGTAGGCTCAGGCTCATGCCGCGCACTTTGAACAGGTGTGGTCAGAATCTGAGGCAAGGGCCTTGAGGCTCATTGGCGCCTATATGTGGGCTTAGGACCGCATATTGGCTCTTCAAGAGGAGCTTGAACGATTCCGGGTCCACTTTGGAGAGGAACACGCATGGCTGAAGCCCGAGTTGAGGTTGAGGCTCAGGCCCGAGGAGGTGGCCCCTGCATTGGAAAGGAGGTTCCAAGACGGTATCCGTCTCAATCGAAGGCTAGCCCGGCTGGAGGAGCCAAGCTTCCGCATTAGCGTCTTGGACTCTCAAAACTCAAGCGTCCAGACTCATATGACCTGACAGAGTTCATCGCTCCGAATCCTTTTGCACCCAGTGAGGGAGACTAGTCGTAATCTGCGGCTGTCGACCGCCTCTTGTGTAAAAAGAATTTATTAGCGTGTCACGTAATAAAACTTTTTACTTAACTGTACGGTTTACTCATTAATGTCCATTGTATTGGCATGTTTAACTTATTCTTCTGGAAGAGTGTCCTAGAAGCCTTTTTGCTGCTAGTCCCGACGGCTAGGATAAGCATTTAATGCTAGCATTGACAATTTGGATTTGATAGGCTATTAGAGTGATTGAGATTTGGCACTAGCTAAGATTGGCTGCCACTTAGGATTTGAGGCATTTTTGATAAACAGGCACGTGACTTGGTCATCAAATAAAACACCAATTGAGTTTCCCGTGCACCAGCATTTCATTGCCTATTTAAGTGGCACCTTTCACATATTCCATTCTTCACACTTCCTTGCATGGTGAGTCCATAACACTTCCTTGAGAGAGAAAAAAGGGGAAGAAGAATTCTCCCCCCTCCTCCCACGTTTCTCAAACGGTTCGACGTGGGGTAGGAAACACTGGATCTGTCTTGACCACCAGTGCCATCGCTGTTTTGATGGTGGATTATGGGATCCCCGAGGACATGGCGTATCGCACGCTTGGCTTGGACGGTAGGGCTAATACCCCTCTAGAGAGCTTCGTTATGGTTTGTGAGCACCATCTGAAAGGGGGCTCTGCTTTCCCATGCCGTGCAACCTATGTACGGTTGTTAAGGCATTGCATGTTCCAATGGTGAGGCTTCACCCTCATTCTGTCCGCTACTTGGTCTCATCGTGCATCTTCGTCCACCTCCATACCGGTACAATCGATGCAAAGGCGGAAAAGGTGATCTGCTTTACTGAGTCGGAGGATTGGATCTAGATGTCTTATCAACCTGGTTTCCACTTTTGTGGGACTAATCCCAACTCGGCAAAGAACTAGAAGAACCATTTCTTCTTCCTTCAAGAGCCTTTTGATTTGGAGCTCTCTCGCGAGTGGGGTCCGATCCCATAGTTCTTTTGCGGAGATGCGTCCACAGAGGAGATCAAGGATGCATCGGAGTTGGTCACCGCCATTGGCTCTTAGATGGAGATGTTCTCCGTTTAGAGCTACTATCTGACATCCCATGCTTTTGCTACCACCAAGTGGGGTCCCACGTCTGGCTGGGCCGTAGTTGGCCCAGAGAAGAAAAAGTCTGGGGCCGCTGTACTTTGTGAGCCTTTAGGGGAAAAGGCTGAGGAAAGCTGCTCACTGCTGGGGACATCCTCAGATGAGGAAGTTGAGGCTCCTTTAAAGAGGTTGAGGGAGGTCGGAGGCACCTCTACCCGGAGATCACAGAGGTTGGTTGTGGACTAACCATGTGAGCCAGGAGCCCCATTCCAGGGCGGATGCTGGACATTGAGCCACAGGAGGGAGTGGCTGAACATTTACCTATTCTTTCCATGGCATTAGCTGAGTACAACATCCCTATGGTGGAGCTTCACTCTGGGGAAGAGTCCGCTGTAGGTCCCTTCATTGACCTGGAGCCACAGGAAGCGGTCGCTGAGGGCACGCCAATTGTGGAGGGCAGCACATCAGCTCTGGGGGAGTTGGAGAAAGTTGGCACTTTGGAGTCTACGCTAATCCTGGAAAGGACTTCAAAGCTTCCTAGATCACCTTCCAGGTCACTCTTAGAGGTGTGCGTCTCGGAGGGTGTGGCCGTGGAGGTGGAGGCTGAAGCCGAACGGGATGCTAATCTGCCAAGTGCCAATTTGACTCTAGAGACTGTCGTGGCTAGGTTGTCTCAGGAGCTGGAGCCCCCAAGCGTTCCCTCATCACCTATGACTCTAGACCTTCCCAGCTCCACGAAGGTCGTAGCTGGACACGCAGAACCTCTGAGTTTGTTCATGCTAGGTGATGGAGCTTTTCATCCGGACACTTCCTTTGTTCAGGCATGATCATCTCGAGTTGAGTGTTCCTCTGTTGAATGGAACTTTGAGAATTTCCAACCTTCCGTTTTCCCTTGCAGGTCCCTAGGGAGGTTAACTCTTTCAACACACTAATTACTCAACTGCGCGGATACTTCCATCATGAGCAGGAGATGGCTGAGCATGCGAAAGTTGAGATCACTACCCTCCAGGAGGAAAACGAGCAACTGAGGGGAGAGATCAGGCGGCTGAAGGAGGAAAGTAGGTAGCAGGTGTAAGAAACCATGTGTCTGAGGGTAGAGGTTGAGCAACTGAAGAGAATGGTAACTATTTTGGAGGACGATAGCTCCTGCCTCTCTAGAGACCTGAGGGGGCAGTTTACTCTGGTGGATGTGGCCCTTGCATTGGAGCGGAGGTACTAAGATGGCATTCGGCTGTACTGCAAGATTGCCTCCCTCGTGCTTTCAGATGTCTCAGAGGGCGTCTTTCATCCAGGCAACTCCAGGGTCTTCGACAGGTCTCACTTGAGAAACTTTTTTGAGGAGGGGGGCCATCAAACCTGCAGGAATAGCCTTGTTTGTAAATAGCTTCTTCCCTTTTTGCCATTTGACAATGCCTTATATATGTGTCATGAATGAAAAGCAGTATCCTTTCTTGCATTCAGTGCCTTTGAGTATATGATGTAATTTTGGAGATCATAACTCGTGCTTTAACGGCTAAGCATGTAAAGTTATTGTCACCAAGGCCTCAATCCGGCGCCTTCTTGCGCTGTACTCATCTTTCGTTAGAGGATGTCATCACAGCTTGCGTGTTTAATGGGAAGCTCAATCCAGTAGAGTGGACGTCCTCGCAAGTCCTGTGGAGCCATATCAAGGGCCAATTGGGTTTTCAGACCACAATAGTCGGACACCGGGTCTAGGCCTTTTCTCACATGATACTTGTTTTAGCTGCTTGGCTTCCTCTCAAGGCGTCATCGCTCTCATGTGCACAGTCCTAGCCAACGACCATCATAGACTGATGGTACCCTCTTCTTCGAAAGAAGGTCGCCGCACGCCTGCGATTCTTGCCACCTAAGGTTTTAGCCGCTATACATTGGGAACTTCAAAAGCCAACTGGTCTGGTGTTTTGACCACGCGGGTTGCTTGGTACGAAACCAAGGTTGGAAAGGGCCGTTTAGGGCCTTTCGACGTGAAGTCGAAATCCTAGGGTGGCCACTTTTTGGCCGCTTGACACGGAGCCAAGGATTGAGGGGCCACTCAGGGCCTCTCGACATGGAGTCGAGATTCTGGGTTAGCCAATTTCGGGACGGTTGGCACGAAGCCAAGGATTGAGGGGCCACTCAGGGCCTTTTGAAGCAAAGTTGAGATTCTGGGGTGGCCACTCTCGGGCCTCTTGGCACGGAGGCAAAGCTTTTCTTTATGGACAGATGAGAATTCTCTCGACTTAGGGACAGTCTATGTCGTTTCACTTTTTAGAATATCATGCATGCAAACACTCATATGAATGGACACACAAAATAAAAAAAATGATCAATTTTATTAAATGGAAACACATAATACATGTACAAGCATTCCTCATATTGTACGTACTTGCCTTACCTGGGCCAGTTTTGTCCTACTAATAATATTTTCTGAGGTTGGTGGCATTCCAGGTCCTCAGGATCAACTTGCCATCGTACGTGCATAGCTTGTACGCTCCACTGTGGAGGATTGTTGAGATGAGGAACGGGCTCTCCCAGCCAGGGGAGAGCTTGTTCCTACTAGTGGCCTTTTCGGCGGCCTCTATACTCTGGAGGACCAGGTCTCCGACCTCAAGCAGGCATACCTTCACCCACATGTTATAGTACCATGCGATACGCTACTAGTAGGCTACAGTCCTCTGGCAGGTCGCGTTGCGAACTTTCGGGAGCAAGTCAAGGCACTCCCCGAGTCTCTCGGAGTTGGTGGCTGGATCGAAGCACTTGACCAACAGGCAGGGAAGTCCCACTTCAATGGGGACAACCGCTTCAACTCTATAGCAGAGGTTGAAGGGCATCTCTCTCGTTGGTTCCCGCGTGGTTGTTTGATATGACCAGAGTATGGAAGGTAACTCATTGACCTAGGAACACCTTGCGTCCTCCAGCTTGGTCTTCAGTCTGTGTAGCAACATGCGGTTGGTGACTTCGACTTAACCGTTTGCCTGAGGGTATACTACAAATGTATGAACCTACCTAATGTGTAGACTTGCACAGTACTTAGTGAATCATTTGTCGATAAATTGGGTTTCGTTATCTGTTACTACGACATCGAGAATTTCAAAATGGCAAATTATATTCTAGCGGAGGAACTTTATTGCGTTCTACTCCGTGATCCGTGCCAGGGTGACGGCTTCTACCCATTTGGTAAAGTAGTCAATACCGACTATAAGAAATTTTCTCTATCCAGAGGCCAAGGGCATAGGTCCAAAGATGTCGAGCCCTCATTGCGCAAACAGTCACGGGGACTGAAAACTATGTAACTCCGTGTGAGGTAGGTGCCCCATGGATCCTTCAACCTAACAGTTTTCACATTTCTTTACGAATTCCAGGGTGTCATGCTTCATTGTGGGCTAGAAGAGGCCTTGCCGTATAATTATGAATGAGAGGATCTTTCCTTTGATATGCGAGCTGCATATGCTGAGGTGGACTTCGCCCAGTGCATACTCATCCTCCTCAAGGGTTAGGCATTTTAGGTAGGGAGTGGAATACTCTCGCTTGTATAGCCTGCCATTGAGAATTGTATAGCAGCCTACTGTCTTCTTGATCCTCTTGGCCTCGTCGGCGTTCGCAGGTAGCGTGCCATCCGCCAGATATCTGTAATACAGGGTCATACAATTGTCATATTCGTCAATCTGCAGTACTTCCTCGTCTGAACCATCCTCATTGGGTGCGGCCAAGATTTCCCATAGGATCCCGGCATACAGCTTCGGAGATCCTGTAGTTGCTTTCCTAGCCAATTGGTCAACTTTTCAGTTTTCGACTTTGGGTATGTGTTCGATCTTGAAATACTCGAATGCTTGGGTCTGAGCTTTTGCTCTCACCAAATACTTCATGAGTTGAGGGTTTGATACCTTGAAGACTCATTGGATTTGACTAATTACAAGCTTTGAGTCGTTGCGCACGACCAGTGACTTAGTGGAAGATTTCATTGCTAGACAAAGTCCTGCAAGAAGGGTTTCGTATTCTGCTACGTTATTAGTGGCAGGAAAGGTCAGCGCAACAAAGTACTTGATCTCTATACCGTCTGGAGTTCTAAGCACGACTCCAACTCCACTACCTGTTTGGGTGGATGATCCATCCACATTTAGGGTCCATGATGGAATGCCTGGCGTGTCCAAGCTCTTTAGGTTGTGTGGGTCGTCTAGAGTTGGGGTCACCGCATCGACAATGAAGTCCGCCATAGCTTGACCCTTAAAAGCTAGTCATGGTCAGAACTCCATGTCAAACTCTTCCAGTTTTATAGCCCACTTGACCAGCCGCCCGGAGGTCTCTATTTCTGTAGGATCGACTTCAAGGGTTGATCCGTTAGAATGATGATCTGGTGTGCTTGAAAGTAGATCCTCAGCTTCCGCGCCGAATAAATGAGGGTCAGCGCAATCCTCTCTGCATGCAGGTAATGAGTCTCTACATCCGTCAATACCCTACTCACGAAGTACATGGGTCACTGTGCTCCCTCGTACTCTCTAACGAGCACTGAGCTAAGTGCCGTGTCCGACATGGCCAGGTAGAGGTATAGGTCCTCGCAAGCAGATGGTGAACTTTGGAAAGGCGGGCTAATGAGGTATGCCTTTAGCTCTTTGAAAGCTTCATTGCACTTATCCGTCCACCAGAATCCGGACGATTTTGTCCCTCTAAGCGCCTTGGATAAGGGTAAGTACTTATCTGCGGACTTAACTAGGAACCGCGAGGGGTCTACCAGCCGGCCTACGAGCTTCTGTACTTCCTTCACAATTCATGGAAGGTTCATGTCAAAGATGGCTCTGATCTTCTTCGGGTTGGCTTCTATGTTGTGCTGGGACGCAATAAAGTCTAAGAACCTTCTGGAGGTCACCCCGAAGGCACATTTGGCTGGGTTGAACTTCATCCCGTGAGATCAGAGTACCTGGAAGATCCCCCCTAAATCACAAACATGGTCGTCAGCTAGTTAGCTTTTCATGAGCATGTCTTCGACATATACCTCCACGTTCTTTCCCATCTGGGCCTCGAACATTTTGTTCACGAGGCGCTGGTAGGTTGCCTCAGCGTTTTTGAAGCCGAAGGGTATTATCTTATAATAGTACGTTCCCTAATCGATCATGAAGGAGATGTGTTCCTCATCATCCGGGTCTATCCTGATCTGGTTGTAGTCTGAGTAGGTATCTATAAAGCTTAGAAGCTCATGCCTGAACATAGAATCCACTAGTTAATCGATCCGAGGGAGCGAAAAGCTGTCCTTAGGACAAGCCTTATTTACATCGGTAAAGTACACGCATATCTACCACTTGCCATTGCTCTTCTTCACAAGCACAATGTTGGATAGCAAGTATGGGTACTGGACCTTTGTAATGAATCCAGCGTCCAACAGTCTCTTCACTTCTTCCCTTATGGCTATTGGTTTCTCGTCGGTGTGATTTTTACGCTTTTGCCTAACGGGCTTATGACCAAAATTGAGGCCCAACTTATAGACCATTACTCCGGTCGGTATCCCGAACACGTCGGTAGGGATCCACACGAACACGTCAGAGTTCTTTCGGAGAAAGCTACTCAGCCGATCATGGTTGGCTGTAGTGAGAGAGCTGCCGATATGTACGCTCTTCTCCGGCTCAGCAGGGTCTAGAGGTATCACTTCGACTGGCAGTACTTTTTCTGGTCACTGCCACTTGAACCCTTCGGCGCTTTTGGCCACCTAAAGAACCTTTCATCCTGGATCTGTATTAGGATTTTCTCGCGGGTATCATTTAGGGGAGTCAGGGACGTTGGCCCGCACTCCCTTCTAGATCCCAACAAAGGCTGCGGCTGCTTGTGGCGTTCCTAGTAGCGGCCACTATCACCATTCCTCTTTTTCTTAGCGGCTGGCTTAGCCCCTTCCGGAGGGTGGCCCACGTGTTCGGGATGCTTCACCTTGTTGGCCTCCTCTGCCAAGATGTTGGCTTGGGCGATGGCCTCTATCTCCCAGAAGGACTGAGGGCGTTGATACGACAGGTGCTTGAAATAGTCCTCTACCACTAAGGTGGCAACGAAGGCGTTGAGCTTCAGTTCATCCGAGAGTTGGGGGATCTGAGCCGTCTCAGTGATGAAGTGGTTGATGAATTACTTCAAGCTTTTGTCTGCCCTCTGGTGGAGGTGGACTAGGTGCTAGGGTTATTTCTCTTCTCTCCGATTGGAGGCAAATTGACTCAAGAAGTAGTCCATGAGCTCGTCAAAGGAGCAGATGGATCTCCATAAGGCATAGGCTATTTCGTCTTTCCACTACATGTTTGAGATTGTTCATATCCTAAAAAAAATAATTGGAAAGTTGATCATCCTTGCAAGATAGTAATATCAAACTACTCATAACAGTATGTATGAGATATGCGAGAGATCCTTCGAAGATCCAGTATCAATAAGATAAAATTCTCTTAGTACAGGATGAGGCAACTTGGATGTTCCCTTATATGAAATTCCTTCATGGAATAATGCTGCCAAGCGATCTGATAGAAGTCAAACGAAGTACAAAAAACTGCAAACTTATACAATTATGTATGGACTATTATATGGATTAGAGTATTCGATACCCTATATGCGCTACATGATCTCAATTGAAGTCGACTATGCTTTAAAGCAGGTGCATTTCAGCCCATGTTAGGCGCATATAGAAGAAAAAATTTAGTATTTAAAATTATAAGATGGTATTATTATTAGTTAAAAATTTATAAAAAAAATACTACAAAATTCAGCAATAATTG
>JAODPA010058186.1:0-11285 GCA_025585075.1 Nepenthes mirabilis
CATTTTTAATTTATATTCCGTAAATTTTTTAAGAGATCGAAACATATTTGTGCTTTGGGATGCGTATAGTTCTTTCATTTGGTATCAAAAACTAACCCCGATCCATGGCCATCTAGATGCATACCAGTTAATTGCTCTCCGTTTCTCTCTATTTTGATGGAAGTAACTACGAATACTGAAAAGTTCGTATGTGAGTTTTCTCAAATCGATGAATAAGCGTGTATAGGTCAGCACCCAAATTGGGTGAACTCCACCCAGAAACACTGTGGGCGATAAACTAAAAGTTCTGTCTTATGGTCAAAAGATGAACTTGATGCCTACAATTGAAACAATAAGAAGCTGAATGCTATTTTTATAGTTGTATTTCCTGAAGAGTTTAAACACATCTCGATGTGCATGACCTATAAAGATGTATGGGATATTCTTGAGATTACCAACGAAAAAACCAAATTAGTTAAAAATTTTAAATTGTAAATGCTCACCACTAGTTTTAAGAAAATTAGGATAATAGACGACAAAACCTTTGATGACTTCTATGCTAAATTGAATGAAACTGTCAACTCTACATTTAATTTAGGAGTAAAAATTTTAAAAAATAGAATTATTTGAAAAATTTTTCGATCTCTTACTGAATGATTTAGACCTAAGATCATTACAATTGAAGAGAGTAAAGATCTTGATAAATTAAAAATAGAAGAATTAATTGGTTCTCTACAAACGTATGAGCACACTCTTCTTCAGACAAAAAGAAACAAATTAATTGCTCTAAAAATTATAAAGAAAGAGAGAGATCACGACTCTGATGAAGAGTCATGCACCGATGTGGATTTTGCCATATTTGTTTAAATTTTTTTTTAAAAAAATTAAAAATAAAAATAGCAAACAAATCTCTAGAGGAATTGACTTGTCTCGTATTTTGATCAACAAAGGGAAAAATAAAAAACACAAGAAGTAAGATACCCAAAGGAATCAAATGCCATTAATGCCACTACTTCGATGATATCCAGACCAACTATAAATGAACAGAGAGATCACAACTCTGATGAAGAGTCGTACAGTGATGGGGACTTTGACATATTTATTAAAAATTTTAAATTTTTTTAAAAATAAAAATAGCAAACGAACTTCTAAAGAAAATAACTTGTCTCATAATTCAATTAAGAAAGAGAAAAAAGAAAATAAAGAAACAAGAAGTAAGAAACCCCAAAAATTTTAATACCATAAATGCCACAATGTAGATAATATTCAGATTGAGTGCCCTAATTTTAAGCATTAGAAAGAAAAACATTTAAATATATCCTGAACCGATGATGAAGAGGATGAAAACCATGATAAAAAATCCTCTAAAGAGGATGTTTGAAAAGCTTTAAATAGAATTGTTCTAAAAATTCTTCGATCTCTTTCTTAACGACTCAGACCCAAGATTACTGCAATTGAAAAGAGTAAAGATCTTAATAAATTAAAAATAGAAGAGCTAGTTGGTTCTCTATAAACATATGAGTATACTCTTCGTTAAAAAAGGAACAAATCAATTGTTCTAAAAACTGTAAAGGAAGAGAGAGATCGTAACTTTAATGAAGAGTCATGTAACAATGGGAACTTTACCATATTTGTTAAAACTTTTTTAAAAATAAAAATAGTAAACGAACCTTCAAAGGAAATGACTTATCTCATAATTTGATCAAGAAAGAAAAAAAGGAGAATAAAGACACAAGAAGTAAGAAGCCCCAATGAATCAAATGCCATTAATGCCACGACTTCGATCATATCCGGATTGAGCATCCTAATTTTATGTAATATCCCAAATTAATTATTTAAATTGACCTACTTGATTCGAATTCGTGACATTTCAAGTGTTAGAAAGAAAAATCTTTAAATGTATCCCTAACTAATGATGAAGAGGATGAAAACCATGATGAAAAATCCTCTGAAGAGGATGTTTGAAATGTTTAAATATAATTGTTCAAAAAGTTTTTCGATCTTTTCCTGAACGATTTAGATCTAATGTCACTAGAATTGAAGAGAGTAAAGATCTTGATAAATTAAAAATAGAAGAATTAGTTAGTTCTCTATAAACGTATGAGCACACTCTCCCTCAAATAAAAATGGATAAATCAATTGCCCTAAAAACTGTAAAAAAAAAAAGAGAGAGAAATCGCAACTTTGACGAATAGTTGTTTAGCGATGAGGATTTTGTTATGTTTGTTAAAAATTTTTAAAAATAAAAATAGCAAAGGAACCTCCAATGAAATGATTTGTCTCATAATTCGATCAAGAAAGAGAAAAAGGAAAACAAAGACAAAAAAAAGTAAAAAATTCCAAGAAATCCACTACCATGAATACCATAATTTTGATCATATTCGGACCGAGTATCCTAATTTTAAACATCAAAAGGAAAAATCTTCAAATGTATCCTAAACTGATGATGAAAATTCCTCTAAAGAGGATGTTTGAAAAGTTTTGAATAGAATTGTTCAAAAAATTTTTCAATCTATTTCTGAACAATTTAGATTCAAGATCACTATAATTAAAGAGAGTAAAGATCTCAATAAATTAAAAATAGGAGAACTAATTGATTCTCTACAAACGTATAAGCGCACTCTCTCAGACAAAAAGGAACAAATCAATTACCTTAAAAATTGTAAATGAAGAGAAAGATTGCAACTCTGATGAAGAGTCATGTAGCAATGGGGACTTTGCCATATTTGTTAAAATTTTTTTAAAAAATTAAAAATAAAAATAGTAAAAGAACATTCAAAAGAAATGACTTGTTTTATAACTCAATTAAGAAAGGAAAAAAGAAAAATAAAAACACAAGAAGTAAGAAACACCAAGGAATCAAATACCATTAATGCCACTACTTCGATCATATTCGGACGATGTGCCCTAATTTTAAGTTTTAGAAAGTAAAAATTTAAAATGTATTCCTAATTGATGATAAAGTGGATAAAAACCATGATGATAAATCCACCGAAGAGGTTGTTCGAAAAGGTTTAAATATAATTGTTCAAAAAGTTTTTTTATCTCTTTCTGAACGATTTAGACCCAATGTCACTGTAATTAAATAGAGTAAAAATTATGATAAATTAAAAATAGAAAAACTAGTGGGTTTTCTACAAACGTATGAGCCTACTCTCCCTCAGATAAAAAGGGACAAATCAATTGTCCTGAAAACTATAAAGGAAGAGAAAGATCATAACTCTGATGAAATGTCGTGCAACGATGAGGATTTTGCCATGATTGTTAAAAATTTTTAAAAGTAAAAATAGCAAATGAACCTCCAAATGAAATAACTTATTTCATAATTCGGTCAAGAAAAATAAAAATAAAAATAAAGACACAAGAAGTAAGAAACCCCAATGAATCCATTGCCATGAATGCCATGATTTCGTTCATCTTTGAATTGGGTACTCTAATTTTAAGTATCAAAAAAGAAAATCTTTAAATGTATCCCTAACTAATGATGAAAAGGATGAAAACTATGATAAAAAATCCTCTGAAGAGGATGTTTAGAAAGCTTTAAGTATAATTGTTTAAAAAATTCTTCAATATCTTCTTAAACGATTTAGATCCAAGATCACTACAATTGAAGAGAGTAAAGATCTTGATAAATTAAAAATAGAAGAATTAGTTGGTTCTCTACAAAATTATGAGCACACTCTCCTTAGAAAAAAAATGAACAAATCAATTACTCTAAAAATTATAAAGGAAGAGAGAGATCACAACTATGATGAAAAGTCATGCAGCGATGTGAATTTTGCCGTATTTGTTTAAATTTTTTTAAAAAACTTTAAAAATAAAAATAGCAAACGAACCTCTAAAGGAAATGACTTGTCTCGTAACTCGATCAAGAAAGGAAAAAATAAAAATAAAAACACAAGAAGTAAGATACCCCAAGGAATCAAATGCCATTAATGCCACTACTTCGATGATATCCAGACTAAGTGCCCTAATTTTAAGTATCCGAAAGGAAAAGCTTGAAATGTATCCCTAACTGATGATGAAGAGGATAAAAACCATGATGAGAAATCCTCGAAAGATGATGAGGTAAATTATATGGCCTTCAAGAAAACCATTAGTAGTAGTTATGAAGCCACTAGTAAGCAACCTGAATAATCTGATTCTTTGCATGAGGAATCTAACAATAAATTTGATAGGTTTTAAGAAATATATGACAAACTATTTAGAAAATACTTAAGAGTTAAGAAAACTTATAAAACCTTAAGCGGTAAGTTAACTGAATCTAAAAAGAAGAAAGTAGATCTTAAAACTAAGTTGGATTGTGCCACGGTTAAACATTATGAACTAGAAATGCTGAACAATTTCTTAATTGCTAAAATTAAATCCTTAAAATTGAAACTTGAAAGCACTAAGAATGATATTAAAAAGTTCTCAAGTGGTATTCAAAAATTTGATCACGTATTAGGTTTGAAAAAAATTGCTAAAAATAGAAAGGGTTTAGGCTATGTTAAAAATACTTTCGAACATAGAGCGCATTCTAAAACAATCTTTATTCCTGCCACAAATATTTCACGCAAAACCATTAGCACACCTAAAATTACTAAGTCTGTGCCTAAAAGTTTGGAGAAAAGAATTTGCTCAAATTCCTTGCCTAAATCAAATCATCAAACAGTCATAAATAAACATACTAAAATCTATCAATCAACTAAAATAAATACTTACTTTAATAAGAGATCAAAAAATTTCAACTCCATTTCTAAATTTGTGCCTACCTGCGGTGTGTGTGGGCAAATTGGTCACATTCCTTCCCATTGTTACACCATAAATCTACTATATAACCAAAAATAATCGATGAAAATGAATAAATTTATTAATTATATTTAACAGCTAAATGAACAAGTAAAAAGATTGAATCAAAAAGTAAATTCGGGGAGAAAAATATAGATTAAGAAGAGTGATCTGAAAAATTCTGCTAAAAATTATTCATATAATGTTACTCACATTGTCCTAAAAGCCCAAAACCATTCACTATGGTAATGGAATTAGGGCTCCCATTCTTGGCAGAAGTTAGATCAGTATTTCTGAACTCTCAAAATCTTGTGATATCCTGTATGTCTTAGTGTTATAGTCTAACCTTCTAAGTATTAGTCAGTTCTGTGATAAAAATTTTGAAGTCAGATATTTCCATGATAAGTTCTATCTATACAAAACTATGGGCTCGATTGTTTTAGAGGGCAAGAGAACTCCCGATAATCTCTATGGCATCGAGCCTATCCCCATCCTAGGTGTCATCCCGCTAAAATTGATTCTACCAAATTATAGTATCAACATCTTGGCCATATGAATTTTGTAATTCTATCCAAAATTTTGAAGAAAAGTTGTGTTGAAGGGCTTCCAAAATTGTCTAATATCTAACATCATGTATGCGGTCCTTGACAACTTGAAAAACAAATTAAGACGAGCCATCCATCACTTAGTGACATTTACACCACATGTCCCCTCGAGCTGGTACACATAGATCTTATAGGACCATCTAGGATCGAGAGTCTGAGGGGTAAAAAGTGTATCCTAGTGGTTGTAAATGATTTATCTAGATATTTATAGATAGACTTTATGCGAGAGAAGTCCAATACTTTTGGTCACGTAAAAATTTTGTGTAAAAAACTCATAAATGAAAAAGAAACTTCTATTGTGAGAATTCGTAGTGATCACAGAAAGGAGTTTAAAATTTTAAATTTTGACAATTTTTGTAATAAATAAGGAATTCAACATAAATTCTCTACTCCTATCACTCCACAGCATAATGAGATTGTAGAATGAAAAAATCGGATCATTTAAGAAATGGATAGAATTATGATGGAAAGTAAAAATATTGCCATACACTTTTTGCACAAAACCATAAACACAACCTACCACATAATCAACCGAGTCTACTTAAAATCTATAATTGATAAGACACCTTATAAACTTTGGAGAAGTAAGAAACCTAACGTGTAGTATTTCCATATTTTTAGATGTAAATGCTTCATTTTATGTGATAGGAAAAATCTAGGTAAGTTTAACTCTAGAAGTGATGAATGAATATTCTTAGGATATTCCCTTAACAATAGAGCCTATTAGGTATATAATTTTTTACCCTCAAACTATTATTGAATCCATCAATGTCGTTGTGGATGATATCTCCAACGAGTAAGCTGAAGCCAGTGACTGCACAGAAAAAGAAGGTGATCAAACTAAGTCCCTACTTAATTCAACCTCTGTTGATATTCTGAAAGAAACCCCGATTGTCATATGTATTAAGGAACTTTCAGTCAGAATAAAATTAAATCATCCAAATGACTTCATTCTAGGTGATCTGAGTAAGTGAATAAGACTATGTTATCGAATTCTAAACCTACTCACTTATACTTGTCATATCTCTCACTTAGAACCAAAAAAGGTTGAAGAGGCCCTGAACGATGAATGTTGGATCAACACTATATATGAGGAACTAAAGCAATTTATTAGGAATGATGTATGGTCCCTGATTCCCTGACCCAAATATACGAATGTCATTAGGATCAAATGGATCTTTAAAAATAAAACTAATGAAAATAAAAATATTACCCGCAACAAAGCTCATCTCGTCACTCAGGGATACACTCAAATTGAGGGAATCAATTTCGACAAAACCTTTGTTCCTATGGCTTGTCTTAAATCTATAAGAATTTTATTATCCATTACTTTCATTATGGGATTCAAATTGTATCAAATGGATGTTAAAAGTACTTTCCTCAATTGTATCATCCAAGAGAAAGTTATTGTCGAGCAACCGAAGAGATTTGTTGATCCCATATTTCCAAACCCTGCATACAAACTTAAAAAGGTATTTATGGCCTTAAGAAAGCTTCATGAGTCTGGTACGAATGATTCACATTATATCTCACTGAACATCGTTTTGTTTGAGGCTATATTGATAAAACTCTTTCTGTGAAAACTACTAAAAAATGTATGCATGTTATCCAAATTTATGTTGATTATATTGTGTTTGGTCCTACCATAGATTCTTATGCTAATAAATTTGCTAACTATATGTCGTTTGAGTTTGAAATGAGTATGGTAGGAGAACTCACGTATTTTCTAGGCATACACATTAGACAGCTCCCTCAAGGAATTTTCATCTCTTAAACTAAATATGTCAAGGACCTTGTCAAACATTTTGGGCTAGATAATAACAAATATACTCAAACACCCATGAGCACTTATTCCAAATTTGATCATAATCCCATTGGGAAGAGTGTCAATCCGACCCTCTATAGAAGTATGATAGGGCATCTCCTGTACTTAACTGCCAGTAAGCCTGACATTGCATTTTGTTCGATGTCTATATTTGATATCAATCTGATTCCAAAGAATCTTATTTAAGTGCTATCAAACATTTCATTCGTTATATCAATGGCACATTCAATTATGGGATTTTCTACTCTAGAGACTCTAATTTTGACTTGGCTAAATATTTCGATGCCGACTGGGTTGGAAATACTGATGATCATAAAAGTACCTCCGGTGGATATTTTTATGTCAACTCTAACCTCATTGCCTGGATGAGTAAGAAATAAAATTTCATCTTCTTATCAACTACGGAAGCCTAATATATTGCAACTGGCACCTGCTGCACATAACTCCTGTGGATGAAACAAATACTACACGATTACGATATTATCTAGGACACTATGACCATTTATTATGACAACACCAATACCATTAATATTTTAAAAAATCCTGTTCAGCACTTACGAACTAAACATATTGATATTAGATACCATTTTATTTGTGAACTCATTGAGACTCAAATCATAGCCCTTAAACATACTCAATCTGAAAATCAACTAGCCGATATTCTCACTAAACCCTTGGATAGTATTCAATTTGAATTTCTGAGAAAAGCCACAAGTATTTGCTCTCCTCCCTCGGAATGACATGAGTTGCACTTTTCACCAAAAAAAAAAAGGTTCAGTGTTCATTGCTCCCGTCGAGCACCTTAGTGTTGCTCGAGCTCCACAGCTTAGATCCTTTATCTTCCAGAGCCATTCATGCACAGCACACTATTCCTCTTTCCAAACCCTCGTTGATCGTCTCTCTCTCTCCTCGCAATTTCTCTCTCCCTACCTCCTTGCACTCCCAAATCTTGTAGATTTGCTCTTCCTCTCCATGATTTTGGGTGTTCACAAGGTAATTCCTCCTCCTCCTTCAGTTTTTTGGCTTCCTTCCGCCATTAATGGTAGCATCATTGTTCAGTGCCAATATTCACATCTCCATAGCCTCATTTTTTTTCTTGTTTTGCTTGCCAAATTAGTAGTTTCTCATGTTCCATTTTCTTAGATCTTGTTTTGCCTAGTCATGATGTTTGGGTATTTTCATGTGGTATATACCCACATTTTTTGGAATCCCCTCCTCCCAACCTATCCCCCTTTTGTCCATTTGTCAACATTTTGCCTCCCTCTCGTCCTGTGGTGATAGAGATTTTGTGGGTTTTGGGTAGTTTGTGTGGGGCCCACACACACACAATGTCGACTCTCTGCCACTATGTAGGCTTCTGTAGTGCTGTTGGCAGCAACAATACTGATATTCATTGTCTGTGGGCTACAGATCTAGCCATCCCTTATGGTGTGTTCTGCAACGGTGCACGGCCAACTCCTCTTGTGTGGGTCATTTTTAGACATGTTCTAAACTTGCATCTCTCTCTTTGACTCCTCTATTTTCTTCTTTTAAATGTGTACTCTGCAAAAATTGCTTACTCAAAAACCCATTAGCAAGCGACCTCGGTCAAGGGAGCACTCAATTCCTGATTGGTTCATCAATGCCAAAGCTAAGGGGCTATTTAATTCTCCTATATCTCAACGTCAACTTTTCCTTGCACGGGAAGTTGACCTTGCATCCCTCGACCCATCTATATCATCCATGTTCATGAACCACCATTAGGAGCTGGTCTTTACCAATTTGATTGCCCCCTCATAGCTTCTGGTTCAATAATTCTACTCCAACATTTTTTATTTTTCGTCTGATTTCTTTTCTACCTTTTTGAAGGAGAGTCACCTCTGAATTACCCCGACCATGATCTCCAGTTTCTCAATATCCCTTAGGTTGAAAATCTTGACTGTCCTTACCATTGGAATGCCATGCCACACAATAATGAGATCGCCACTTTCCTTGATGGCTTTTCCATGGAGTGAAATGGCATATCATTCAAGACCAAACTTCTCCCCTCTCGGAGGTTGGTCATGACCAAATTATTCTAGTAAATATTTTTCTGGTTACACTTCTCATCCATCCTTCTCAATAAGGCCTTATTCCTCCATACTCTCATGAGTGAGTGGCCTATTGATCTACCGTCCTACTTCTACTCTCATATTATTAGTCATTTTTTAGTCCAAAAAAAATGACAACCTTCCCCATTGTTGTCTTATCCAATGACTTGTTATGGGTTTAGGGGTCTTATTTCCAAATCTTTCCTGTCTGCTGCTTAAGCGGCCCATTATTCACGCTACTTTTGCCAAAAGTCAATCTCACACTCATCGCTTCTTCTCAACTCCCAAAGATCCTCTCAATGAGCCCCTACTGATGGTTCGTTCCTTTTCAACCGAGGGTGGCCCGTCTTGTCCAGGCGCCTCTTCTCCTAATCTCTTGTGGCCTAGTCCATCCAATCCTTCTCAATCCTCTACTTCTTCCTCCTCTGTGATTATGGGTCAGCTCTTCTAACTTTCCAATTGAATGGAGCATCTATTTTCCTCTCAAGAGATGTTGTATGCTTCTCACACACAGCTGCGGTCGAATGTCCTTGCCTACTTTTAGTGTCTTGATACTCACCTAGCTACTCAAGAGGAGAAGCTCATCGTCTACAGTGGCATAATTCTAATTTTTTTGCTTGTCCATCTTCCGGTGATTCTTCTGCCTCCGATTAATGCCTTCCTTTTGGTCATTCGTAACAAATAGGGGGAGATTTATTTCTCACATTTATTTGCTTAGGTGGAGTCAAGGTTCATTTATTTGTTATGACTTTCATTGTTAGCGGGAGTACTGGTTCCATCTTCAATTGTATGGCTTTATTTTTCTATTATTCTGTTATCATTATTAATTGGCTTTATCTTGATCTTATTGTGTTAGCCTTATATTTGTCTTACTACTACTTTTATTTACTTTTGTACTAACCATGGTTAAATAGGCACAGCGGCTCTCTTTCGACTTAGCAGCTTATTTATTTATTTCTATCCTTGGATTTATGTACTGTGTCTGTTATTCTCTAGACGTAGATTTTTATGTATACGAATTCTATCTCGATGGAATTTGAACCCGTGATTCTCTTGTATTTTAATTTATTTTCTTTGTGTGAGGCTTTGTCACCGAATTATCAAAGGGGGATTATTAGGCTCATTTATATATTGATATATTCCGTAACCATGTCGGGTTATTCGTTGATGAAATTATTCTTATTGATCGGAAGATCCGCATCAGATTCTCGCTCAAAAATATCAACGCACTCCTCCAATATCCACGCCTACCCTTCATCATAGTTGTGCTCAAGCGCCATTTCCACAGACCGTGCGCTCGTTGCACGCCCACCTTGTGCTCGAGCAACATTTTCTGAGAGCGTTCGCCCACTGCACACCTACCATGTGCTCAAGCTCCATTCCCAGAGGACGTTCACTCACAGCCCACCCAACCTGCGTTCGAGCACTCAAAAGTGTTCCCAGTCTAACCCTAGGCACACCCGCCACATGCTTGAGCACCGAGACACGTATATCTCCAAAGATCATACTTTTTTTAAATGTTATTTTGGACTTCTATACAGATTGCAACCTTCTTCTTCTAGAGATAATTTTTCTGACCTAATTTTCAAGGTTACTCAAGACTAAACTCTTTCTTTTAATTTGTGCCTATTTAAAAAAACTCTCTTTTGATTCGTGTGCTAAAATTCCTAAGTTTTTTTTTTATCTTCACCATCTCATTGCTTACACCTTTTCTAGCTTGTTAACTCTCGTGAGTGATATGAGTGGCGTAAAAATTGGGCTCTAATGGTGTACGGAAAATTCAACGGTTCATGTAGGAAGATTAACCAGAAGATCAGAAGGTGTCTGATTCTATTACTGTAGGCAAATTCAAAGAATTCCTTACTATGAATTACAAGACGAGGGTAAGTGGAGTTGATTACCATATCTTTACCATTCAATCTGTAAGTTAATTTTCTTAATATATTCTTTTCTGACCTTTGAAACTCGGAAGATTTTACTCAATAGTCATAATTATCGAAATTTTCTTTCGTCACCAAAAATCTTATCATAATTATT
>JAODPA010058197.1:0-11285 GCA_025585075.1 Nepenthes mirabilis
AGTATTTATAGTTTTTTTTTTACTCATTTAAAAAACAATTCCTTTATTTTTCATTCAAAATTCAATGAAAATATGTGAACATATATGAAAATTAATTCGTACCTGGATCAAGCTTCGAACAGATTCGGATTCGTCTGGATTATTTGACCCAACTCTATTCACTGAGTTCGAATCCTGCACACCACTAAAATGAACAAGAAGTCAGTGTGTTGGCGGGAGGTTGTCCCACCAAAAATACTCCGACGCTCAAGTCAATAAAGTCTTTTAAGCAGGGAAGGTAAACTGGAAAGCAAGAGAGGGAGAGAGCGGGTTGATTGGTCGGAAGTATTGGCTTGTCGAGAACGTGAGTTATTACTTCCTACTCACAGGGAGTATAAGGAAGCGAAGTTTCGAAAGCATAGAAACTTTCGAAAATGACTCTCGGAAAGTCGAATAGGCCTCCGGAAATCTGGAAGTCTTTGGTGGGATTGGAGGACGAACGCCTCGGTAGAGTGGTAGAGACGATGAGCCTCTGTCCAGTACTCTGTAAGCATTCGTGGGCATCTTTCTCAGTAAGGGCTTGCCTTGTTTGAGTAAGGGTTTTTCCTTGTGTGAAACAGAACTTGTATCAGTCAGCGTTTTGCGTAAGTAAGCTTGTGTAAGTAAAAGCTTGTGTAAGTAAGAGCTTGTGTACGTAAGAGATTGCCTGTAAGTAAGAACTTTGTCTGTAAGAACTTTTTTGTGTACGTAAGAGATTGTTTGTGTCTTGAATGAGAATTCTAGGGTTTACTTAAAGGATGATAGGGTGATCTTCATCGGTTGGAAGGTGTGATCCCTGGTGTTATTCTGGGCGGCCTTCCTTTTACAGGGAGGGGCAAATTGCCAAATTGGCTGAGATTGCTTCCTTCACGGTGGTCAGCGGCTTTCCAAGTTGCTCACCTTCCTTCTGTATTTTACCGTTAGAGAGTCCCAATTGGCAGGAGATTGAGAAAATCTGGCACATTCCTTATGGAAAGGGCGTTTATTTTGTCAATATCCTTTTTGGATGTTGACTGAGATCATGGAAGGTGCTGAAAGAACCGTTACTGGTCGTTTGCTGGATCGTGGGTTCAAGTGGGCCAGATCCATAAAAAGCCTTTTTGGGGCTGCTGTTACAGTACATCGGTCAAAGCTCGAGTTGACCGTCTGTACGTGAGTTGGCCGTCTGCTGAGGTCTGGACGGTTAACGCTGGCGTTGACCGTCTTAGCCTTTCAGGATTTGAGCCTGTGTCTCCTGTTGGGCCGTTTTGAAGTTAATCGTCCGCAGGCCGTTTTGAGCCTCCATTGACCTTGGGCTAGCCCATTTTCATTATACCCATCACTAGCCCTCTATGCCGGTGGCCAGAAGTTTAGCCTCCGGAATGTTCATGATGGAATGCCCCTCATTGTCCTTTGTCGCTTGAGAATCCCAGAGGACTCTATGAAAGGCGAAGAGGAAAGTTGACCGGAGTTGTTGACCGTCTTTGGTCAGTTCCGGAGAAGAATGTTGACTGGAACTGTTGACTGTCTTTGGCCAGTTCCGGAGAAGAATGTTTGACCGGAGCTGTTGACCGTCTTTGGTCAATTCTAGAGAAGAATGTTGATCAGAGCTGTTGACCGTCTGTGATCAGTTCCTGAAAAGAATGTTGACCGAAGTTGTTTACCGTCTGTGGTCAATTCCGAAAAAGAATGTTGACCGGAGCTGTTAACCGTCTTTGGTGAGTTTCAGAAGACTTTCTGCGAGCCCAAATTGACACGTGGCAGTTAGTCGGCTTGTCAGGCCAAAAGTAAACACGCATCTTCTTTTGGTTGGGCGGATATCCGGGCCATTAATGCATTGGAGATTTGCCTTTTGAAGGGCCAAACAGGGAAGTAACACATGGCAGGACTGACGGTGTCCTTTCTGAGTGGTTTTAAGGCGTTTTGCCGTTTAAGTTTCCCTCCACGCTTTGAAATTCTTCTATGCCTCCTTGCTTCGTCTTCTTCTTCTTTGACTTTCCTTCTCCAAGAAACCCTAGCCTTTTCTACAAGCCATGGCCTCCGTCATCGACATCACCTCTATCCTTCGAGAGGGTGACATAAAAGCATTATGCGTTGAGTTGAATATCCCGAAGGATATTGCATGGAGGGTCCCGGGCAAGGATGACAGAGCCTTCTCTCCACCGGCAGGGCACATCACGATATATGAGACCCACCTGAGGAGCGGCCTCCGTCTTCCTTTGCTGGATGACTTGCTGTCTGTCTTGCAAGCCCTACGAGTCCCAATTTTTTAACTTTACGCCAGCACTGTACGGTATATCTGTACCCTTTGTATTTTCCTTCGTAAGTATTCTAAGAGGCTGAGGATGCCTATGGTGAAGGGGCTTTTCAAAATAAAGTAGGGAGGCGAATGGATATCGCTCGTCCCCCATTCTGGCTAAAAATAAATATGGCTATTTATGACTCGCTCAACAACTGGAAGAACCGGTTATTTTTCGTAAGCGTGGGGGCAACCTGGCCCCTTGCGAAGGACTGGGGCCAGGTGCCGGAGGTGTATACTGGGACACCGTCTGTGGCGGAGACGGCGTCCTTAGAGTGGTTGACCAAGCTGGTCAAAGACCACCTCGCTGACTTCATGAGGGACTTCTTGGTCTCTAGGGCAGAAACTAAGAAGGTGAACTGGGGACCGCCTTCTTCGGTTCAAAAGCCCATGCCGCCGGCGAGGATGAAGCGGCCGGAGGACTCCAAGGGTCTGCTTATCCGTATCCACCCCACAGATGAAGACTTTATTGGTCCACTGCCTAAGAGGGTGTTACAAATGCCTTCCTCATCGTCGTCGTGCCCCGATTACGTCGCCGTCGAGATCTACAGCGGCCCCGGCAGTACCACGGGCATGGAAAGGACCTTCGAAGACCTACCGGTGGCCATGGGAGAAAATATCATCTTGGCGCAGCCCGCACCGCAGACGGCTCCTCGAGCGGTGCAAACAAAGTCCTTTACGGAGCCCGCCTGTGAGCCAGTGGTGGAGGCATAGGAGCCATCCATTGGCTCTCCAGTCGTGCGGACTCCTGCTGTGGAGCCAATGGTGGAGTTTGATCTTCCGGCAGCTGCTGCGGAGGTTGTAGTCGGGAAGCATGCAATTGCTATGGACGACAATGATGAAGGGCTGCTAGATGAGATCCTGGAGGAGGCTACTGCCAGCTCAGCTCGAGAGGACGTCGCTCCTGGCCCACCACCGCCTAGGCCAGGTCTGGAGGCTAGGCCCAAGAGGCCCGTGAGGAGAGTTTGGGAGATATGATTCTTGGTGATGGCTTCCACGTACTTTCTCCTTTCCCAGATTTCTAACTTGTTTTTTGTTTGTCTTTTGTGCAGTCGTCGAAGTTGGCTGCCGCCATCATCAAGGCGGTGGAGCAACGTGACGGGGTGATCGCCGATAGGGAGGAGGAGATCGCCTGGCTGGCTGCTTCGGGGGGCACCGTGAGGAGACTGCTGCCCTCGAGACTGTCCTGGCGGGAGTGAAAACGGAGAATGCCAACTTGAAGGCTAAGGTTGCGGACTTAAAGGCCGAGGTTGCCCATTTGAAAGAAGAGGGTGATCAAGCCAAAGCACGCATCAATCGACTTGTCGGGCGAGTAGCAACCTTGGAGAACGACTTGAGTCTCCGTATCCGCCCCCACAAGGTTGAGGGTATGATACACGCGCGACTGTTGGAGGGCGTCAACGTCAGTCGGCGCGGCTGTTGGAGGGGGTCAACGTCAGTCGGCGCATTATGCGGTGGTCGATCCCGGCTTCCCCGTTGACCTCATCAATCTAGCCAACAGAGTGGCGCAGCATAGAGACGACCTCGTGGGGGAGCCCCGTGACAGTCAGAGGCTTCCACCGCCCCCGTAGCCTCTTATGTTCTACATTTTTGGGACCTCTCTAGTATTTATGTACATAAGATGTAACTTGTAACACATTCGGAAGCAATAAAATGAAAGTTTTTTCAACTTTGTGTCCATTTGCCTTTACTGCTTTTGTGTTTTCATTCTTGTTACATTGGACGGTCAACTTAGTTGGCCGGCTGCCATTGTTGTACTGCCTAAGGAATGAGGTCCTTAGACTTGGCAGGCGGTTGTGTTAACTAGCTTGGTGGCGCTACCTAAGTACTGACTTGGGCGGCCAACGTTGGAGAAGGATGCTTCTCCCTCAGATCGTCACTGACTGATTACGCTATCTCCTCGTAAAGGAAGTCGTTACATGTGCTGCGTAAACCGCCTAAGATTTTGACCGTTATTGGGCAACTTGGATGACCAAGGTTTAGATATGACCGTTAATGGGCCGCCTGGATGACCAGGGTTTAATACGACCGCTAATGGGCCGCCTGGATGACCAGGGTTTAATACGACCGCCAACGAGCCGCTCAGATGACCGAGATTCATATTAGACTACTTATGGGCCACCTCGATGACCAGGGTTTATATTAGACCGCTTTCGGGCCACCGGGATGACGAGGGTTTAAATACGATCGCTAATGGGCCGCTCGGATGACTGAGGTTCATGTTCGACAACTTGTAGGCCGCCTAGATGACCGAGATTTATTAACGAGGGGGTGAAGATCCTCTGATTTAGGGGCAGTCTAGGTCGGGTAACCTGCAAAGTAAACACATATACTTGCACATAAGAGGGGTAGGCAGTATGCTAAGTAAATACTTATTTTGGCAAATTTAAAACAAGCAAGTGAATGCACATACACACAATAATGCAAATGCGTACCTGTGCCTTCTACTGGAAGTAGCGTCTGAGATGGATTGCATTCCAAGTTCGCGGAACCAGCTTCCCGTCCTGTCTCCGGAGCTTGTAGGCTCTGTTTCGCAGGACAACGGAGACGAGGAAAGGCCCTTCCCAATTAGGGGAGAGCTTATTGCGACCGACCAGCTTGCCTATGGCTTCGACGCCTCGTAGGACCAGGTCTCCAACATCGAATCGCCGTGTCTTAACCTTTTTGTTATAGTATCAGGCAATCCGATATTGGTAGGCCGCTGTCCATACTCTGGCGGCGTCGTGGGCTTCCTCTAACAAGTCTAGGTGCTCCCTGATTTTTTGGGAGTTAGCCAGTGGGTCGAAGGACTCCACGACTTGGAAGCCCGATTTTGATCGGGATTACCGCCTCAGTCCCGTAACAGAGTTTGAAGGGCGTTTCGCGTGTTGGTTCCTTTGGGGTTGTCCGATAAGACTAGAGAACAAATGGGAGCTCGTCCTCCCAGGAGCTCCCTGTGTCCTCCAGCTTAGTTTTTAACTCGTGGAACAGTGTTCGGTTTGTGACCCCCACCTGTCCATTCGCTTCGGGGTATGCCACCGAAGTGTCGACCGGCTTGATGCCAAGACTGGCGCAATACTTGGTGA
Source organism: Nepenthes mirabilis (assembly GCA_025585075.1). Classification (NCBI taxonomy): domain Eukaryota; kingdom Viridiplantae; phylum Streptophyta; class Magnoliopsida; order Caryophyllales; family Nepenthaceae; genus Nepenthes; species Nepenthes mirabilis. The sequence continues at coordinate 5,362 of JAODPA010058197.1, forward strand.
AGCGTTTTCCCGAGAATTGGGTCCCGTTGTTGGTCACAACAACCTCGGGGACGCTGAATCTACCAACGATGTTCTGGCAGAGGAATTCTAGGGCGTTATGCTCCGTAATTTTTGCCAGTTGGATGGCCTCGACCGACTTGATGAAGTAGTCGATGCCCACGATGATGAACTTCCTTTGCCCCGTGGCAATGGGAAACGGGCCGAGAAGATCGAGCCCCCATTGGCAAAGGGCCAAGGAGCCTGAAGGGTCTTCAGATCCGCGGATGGCTGGCGGTGAAGGTTGTTGTGAAGCTCGCAGCTTTCATATTTCTTCACAAACTCAAGCACGTCCTTTTTATCGAGGGTCAGTAGTAACCCTGGTGCATGACTTTGAAGGCTAAATTTTTTCCGCCAATATGCGATCCGAAAATCCCGAGGTGGACTTCGCCTAAAACGTGGTCAGCCTCTTCGGGAGTTAGGCATCGGAGGTATGGGATCAAGTAGCCACGGCGATATAGTTGTCCGTCAACCACAGCATACCAGCCGACCGTCTTCCTGATCCGTTTGGCCTTCTCCACATCCTCTGGCAATGATTTGTCAGCTAGATAATTAAGGTAAGACATTATCCAGTTTTTCACTTTGGAAATCTGCATTGCCTCTTGTTCCTCGATGATGGGAGCATTTAGGATCTCCCCCATGTCACTCGAGTATTGTTTCAAATTTTCGGCTTCAGCAGCTCTGGCTAACTGGTCCGCCTTCCAGTTTTCAGTTCGGGGAATATGAACCAGGGTCATCTTATCAAAACCCTGAGCGGCCTCCGTTGCCTTTGCCAAGTACTTGGCCGGGTGAGGGTTGTTCGCCTCAAAGCCTCTGTTAACCTGGTTAACGATTAGCTCGGCGTCGCTGTAAACTGCCAGTCCCTTGGCAGAGCATTCCTTGGCTAACCGAAATTCGGCTAACAGGGCCTCGTACTCGGCAACGTTATTGGTTACCGGGAAATTGAGCCTGAGGGAGTATTTCACCTCAAACCCGTTGGGGGTCGTAAGGACCACTCCAGCGCCACTGCCCGTATCTGTAGATGATCCGTCCACGTGGAGTATTCCTTCCGGAACTCCGTTAAGCAATTCCGCGCTTTCTTCAGACTGTTTCTCGAGAACTGGGGTTGTAGTTTCAACAGTGAAATCAGTCAGCGCCTGCGCCTGTACAGCAGGCCTGGGCTGAAATTCGATGTCGAACTCGTCCAACTCAATAGCCCATTTTATCAACCGCCCAGAAACGTTGGGTTTCTGGAGTATACTTTTCAGAAGCTAGTCCATGAGGACCACTATCCGGTGGGCCTGAAAGTAGGGCCTTAACTTCCGCGCGGAAAATATAAGCATCAAGACCAGTTTTTCTGCGCGCGAGTAGCGGGTTTCTGGACCGGTCAACGTTTTACTCACGTAGTAGACTGGCCATTGAGTGTCGGAGTCCTAGCGCACGAGGACAGAACTGAGGGATGCCACTGACACCGCCAAGTAAAGGTATAGTTCCTCTCCGCCCTTGGGTGACACTAACAATGGCAGGCTGGCCAGATACCGCCTCATTTTATCGAAAGCTGACTGGCAGTCTGCCATCCATTAAAACTAGTTGAATTTTGTCCCTCTAAGGGCCTTGAAGAATGGCTGATACTTGTCGCCGGATTTCGCGAGGAAGTAGGACAGTGCTACCAGCCGTCCAGTCAATCGTTGGACGTCCTTTACCCTCCGTGGTGGAGACATGTCGGCGAGAGCCTTGATTTTCTCTGGGTTTGCCTCAATCCCCAGTTGGGAGACGATGAAACCCAGGAATTTATCGGAGGCTACCCCGAAGACACACTTAGCCAGGTTTAGCTTCATGTGATGCTTACAGAGCACCTCTAACGACTCTGCCAGGTCGCAGATGTGGTCGTCAGTGACCTTACTCTTAACGAGCATGTCATCGACGTAGACCTCCATATTGTGACCAATCTGTTTTTCAAATATTTTGTTGACCAGCCATTGGTAGGTCGCTTCAGCGTTTTTCAGTCCGAAAGGCATCACTTTGTAGCAGTAGGTGCCCTGATCATTCATTAACGAGGTGTGTTCTTCGTCCTCCAGACGCATTCGGATCTGGTTGTAACCCAAATAGGCGTCCATGAAGCTGTCCGGCTATCGAGTCAACCAGCAGGTCGATCCTGGGTAAGGGAAAGCTGTCCTTCGGGCAGACTTTGTTAACGTCGGTAAAATCGACGTACATCTGTCATTTTCCGTTGCTTTTCTTCACCAAGACAACATTAGAGAGCCAGTCCGGGTGTGGACTTCTCTAATGAAACCTGCGTCCAACAGCTTCTTCACCTCCTCTGGGATGACGATCAGCTTTTCAACGGAGTGATTTCTCCGCTTCTATCTAACGGGTTTTCGACCAGGATCCAGCACCAACTTGTGGACCATCACCTTCGCCGGAATCCCAGGCATGTCTGCTGGAGTCCATGCGAAGAGGTCAGCGTTCCGTTGCAGGAACGCAATCAATTCATCGCGTAGTGGTCCGGTAAGTGAGCCGTCGATCTGTACACACTTTTTCGGTTCCTCCGAGTCCAGTGGGACTAGATCCGTGGCTTTACCGGACTGCGCTTGCTGAAGGGCTGTCTCGTCTCGATGGTCGAGTTCCCTAACTGTTTTAACGCTGCTGCTAGGGGCGACCTGAGATATGTAACAAGTTCGTCCAATAACCTAGTCACCTAGCACCTCTCCTACACCGTAAGGTGTTAGAAATTTTATCTTGAGGTGTAAAATCGAGGTGACCGCCCCAAACGCTGTCAAGTAAGGTCTGCCCAGTATGGCGTTATGTACAGAGGGTAGGTCAACCACCAGGAAGATGAGTGTTCGGCTTGCTGTTATCGGATACGTACCCAAGGTGACCTCCAATTGGATGGTCCCTTAAACAGGCACAGGCTCGTTGTCAAGGCCCTACAATGGGCTTTCGGTAGGTTTTAGTTGATTCTTTTTTAAGCCTAGTTTGAAGAACGCATCCAAGTAAAGCAAATCTTTAGAACTTCCATTATCGACGAACACTCGCTTCAGCTGGTAGTCGACACTACCATCCAAAACGAGTGCGGATACAACGAGGGGATCAGCATGGGGGGATATTACATGAGTTAAATCATCATTATTGAAGCTAATGGTGTTGTTCGCTGTTCGTTGCTTCTTCCTCCCAGTCTGCTGTTCCTCGCCGCCGGCTGGTTTTTTAGCAGGTCGGGTGATGATCATATTAACCACCCCTACTGCAACCCGATTTCGAGGAGGAGATTGCTCCTGCCCCTCTCCGCCAGCCGCTTCAGAGCTCTGTCCGGAGCCCCTGACGAACTTAGTGAGGTTGCCTCTACGGATCAGCTCCTCGATTTCCTTCTGCAGTATCTTGCAGTCCTCAGATGAATGCCCAACAGAGCGGTGAAAGTCGCAGTACTTCGACTGGTTCCCAGAGTCCTTCTTTAGTGGTTTTGCCCACTTCAAGAACTTCTCTCCACGAATTTGCATAAGGACGTTCGAGCACGTGTCCGTTAAAGGCGTGAAGTTGGTGGGCCCGTAGTCTCTACGTTCCGGGGGCCCAGTCCTGTATTGCTTCCGACGGGAATGATCACTGTCGCCGTACTTCCTTTTTTCCTCTCCAGGGAATGATTGAGGCTGATCTACCCGCTCTGGGCGTTTCACCTCGTTGGCCTCCTCTGCTGCAGCGTAGGCCCGGGTAATGGACTCTGCTTCCCGGAAGGTTTGGGGATTCTTGTGGGCCAGGTGCCTAAAGAAGTCCCCGTAGGTCAGCGCGGAGATGAAACTGCCTAATTTTTTCTCCTCTGTGATCCGAGAAATCTATCTGGCCTTTGACACAAAGCGGTCCAAGAAGCGCTGTGGGTTCTCTCCCTACTTCTGCTTGATGTGGAAGATGTGCCACGGCTACTTATTTTCCCGTCGGCTCGAGGCGCACTGAGCCAAAAAGAGATCTGTGAGTTCCCGGAAGCTGCCGATGGTGCCTAAAGGGAGGTGGTGGGACCAGATTCGGGCATCTCCCTTCAGTGTGAGCGAAAAGCAGTGGCACATCGTTGAGTCTTCCAACCCTTGTAGACTCAGACGGGTGCAGAAGTGATCTAGATGGTCAACCAGATCACTGCTCACATCGTATGAGTCAAGGGAAGGCATCTTGAACCTGATGGGTAGTGGATGGTTCAGGATCTCCGCTGTGAAAGGAGATCAGTCCAAGTTGATAGCGTGCTCCTCGTCCTGAAACACGCGGTTCTAAATTTTATCCACTCGCGGGTCTGCGCAAGTGGCATTTGCAGATCTCTTGGAGTTGAGGTAAACCCTCAACTCCGTCTTGTCCCTGAAGGGTCCAGCAGCCGGTTGGCAACTGCCTCCAGCGGACCTGGCAGTCCTGGAGGCTCGCTCCTGGACTACGTTCCTGTCTTCTGCTCGAGAGTATCAGGGATTTCTTCTCTCCGGACTTTCTCACGGAGTTGTACTCCCAGAGCGTTCTTTAGGTCTGTTCTGGCCAGGAACGCGTGAGGAGGCTAGGACCGGATTGTTCTTGGATCTCTCGGGTCTTTTGACTGGCTTCTTTTTCCTCTGGCCACCCTTTTTGGTGGCCGGCGCAGGAACGGCTACCGGAGGAGCCGCCTGTTGTCGCTACTCATTTTGAGTGCAGAGTATTTGGAGCAGACGATTATTAGCATGCATCTGCTCCATCAGCTATTGGAAGTAAGGCGCTGGCACTCTGCCTGTTGTCCCGTTGACCGTGGTACCAGCAGCGTGGTCTTGGTCGGGATAAGTGACATCTCTAGCAGGATCGCTAGCTTGGACTCTCGTATTCACCATTGTGAATGAATCAGAATCAAACGGTGAAAAAAAAAGCGTTGTGCAGAGTAGTGGTTGATTGGTCAGTAAAGCCTTCAAAGTAGGGAAGGTAAACTGGAAAGCAAGAGAGGGATAGAGCGGGTTGATTGGTCGGGAGTGTTGGCTTATCGAGAACGTGAGCTATTGCTTCCTACTCACAGGGAGCGTGAGGAAGCAAAGTTCCGAAAGTGTGGAAACTTCCGAAAACGTCTCTCGGAAAGCAAAATAGGTCTTCGGGAATCTAGAGGCCTTTGGTGGGATTGGAGGACGAACGCCTGGGTAGAGTGGAAGAGACGATGAGCCTCTATCCAGTACTCTGTAAGCATTCGTGGGCGTCTTTCTCAGTAAGGGCTTCCTTTGTTTGAATAAGGGTTTTTCCTTGTGTGAATCAAAGCTTATATCAGTCAGCGCTTTGCATAAGTAAGCTTGTGTAAGTAAAAGCTTGTGTAAGTAAGAGCTTGTGTACGTAAGAGATTGCCTGTGAGTCAGAACTTTGTCTGTAAGAACTTTTTTGTGTACGTAAGAGATTGTCTGTGTCTTGAATGAGAATTCTAGGGTTTACTTAAAGGATGACAGGGTGATCTTCCTCGGTTAGAAGGTGTGATCCCTGGCGTTATTCTGGGTGGCCTTCCTTTTACAGGAAGGGGCCAGTTGCCAAACTGGCTGAGATTGCTTCCTTCACGGCGGTCAGCGGCTTTCCAAGTTACTCACCTTCCTTCTATGTATTTTACCGTTGGAGAGTCTCAGTTGGCAGAAGATTGGAAAAATCTGGCGCCTTTCTTATGGAAGAGCGTTGATTTTGTCAATGTTCTTTTTAAGTACTGGTTGAGATCGTGGAAGGTGCTGAAAGAGCCATTGCTGGTCGTTTGCTGGATCGTAGGCTCAAGTGGGCCAGGTCCGTAAAAAGCCTTTTTGGGCCTGCCGCTACAGTACATCAGGTCAACGCTCGAGTTGACCGTCTGTACGCAAGTTGGCCGTCTGCTGAGGTCTGAACGGTCAACGCTAGCATTAACCGTTTTGGGCCTTTCAGGATTTGGGCCTGCGTATCCTGTTGGGCCGTTTTTGAGT
>JAODPA010058208.1:0-11284 GCA_025585075.1 Nepenthes mirabilis
GAAATAATTTTAAGAATTTTTTTATTAAGTAATAATGACTTGAATTGATAGAAAAAAGAATGTATTGTAGAATGATACAATAAGGAAAATCAGATATTATAACACTTCAGAATATCAAGAGCAATTTTTTTAAAAAAAAAATTCCGAAACCAAAATAGGAAAATACAGGAAGGCAACCTTTTTTTCAATGAAGTAAAATACGGTAATATATTTGATACGTACCTGAATCCGACTTCGAACAGATTCATATTCGTCTGGTTGGTTCGATCCGGCTCCGTTCACTGAGTTTGAATCCTACACACCACTAAAATGAATAAGAGGTCAATGTGTTGACGGGAGGTTGTCCCACTGAAAACACTGCGACGCTCAAGTTAGTAAAAAAAGCCTTCGAATCGAGGAAGGTAAATTGATAAGTGAAAGAGAGAGAAAGAGAATAGGTTTGTCGGGAGTGTTGACCCGTTGAGAATGTGAGTTCCAGCTTATTGCTCACAGAGAGCGAGTAAAAGTTGCGTCTCGAAAGCGTGGAAGCTTTGGGGAACAGTTCTCAAAGAATCGGAAAGGACTCCTGCAATCTGGAGGCCTTTGGTGGGATTTGAAGGTGAACGCTTATGCAGAGAGAGAGAATGAGAGTCTTTACTCAAGCACTGTAAGCGTTCGTGACTTAGACTGTTTCAAGAAGTCTCTTTGTTGTCTCAGAAAGCGTGTTCTGTATGTTCTCTTGAAGGTGAGTTAGAGAGCATATTCGAGAGCTTTTTTTTTCTTTTTCCAGAATGAAGACTCCAAGCTTATATGGATATTAGGAGAGCCACATTCTCTGGTCAATGTGGCGTGATCTTCTGGCCTGGCAATGGCGGCCTTCTCTGAGTTGGTGGGCATGATTGGCGTGATTTGATGGATCCTTTTTCTTCTGAACAGTGCAATGGATATTCAAATTATCTGCTTTCCTTTCATGCTCTTGTGACCGTTTAGACTCCATCGTTGGCGCCGAATTTCTTGCTACCTTTTTGGAGAAGATCAGCTTTTAGGAAAGCGTGTAATTATGAAAGGATCATTGCTTTTCATGTACGAGATCGCCTGTCAAATTGGGCTTGGCCCGTATCAGATTTACCGCCTTTTTGGGCCTGCCGCTACAGTACTTTTGGTCAATGCTCGGGTTGACCATTCTATACACGAGTTGGCCACCTGCTTGCGCCTCGACGATCAACGCTGGCGCTGACCGTTGAGGGAGCATTTTGGGCCTTTCAGGATTTGGAATTTTACCTCCTGTTGGGTCAACATTGGAATTGATTGTCCAACAGGCTATTTGAGCCTTCTTTGACTGTTGGGCCAACCCAACTACAATGCACCCATCACTAGCCCCCCATGCCAGTGATGGGATGCCCCTCACTGCCCTTTGTTGTTTGAGGATCCCGGAGGACTTTATGAAAAGCGAAGAAGAAAGTTGACCGGATCCGTTGACCGTCATTACTCAGATACGGAGAAGAAAACTGACCGAATTTGTTGATAGTCTTTGGTCAGATCCGGTCAAGTCAGATCCGGAGAAGAAAATTGATCATATCTGTTGACCGTCTTTGGCTAAAATTCAAAAAACTTTCTAAGAGTCCTAATTGACGCGTTGCCATTAGTTGGCTTGTCAGGCCAAAAGCGGATACGTGTCTTCTCTTGGTTGGACTGCTATCCAGGCCATTAATGCGTCAGAAAATCTGCTTTATAAGGGGCCCATTTGGGAGGCAACACGTGGCAGGAATGATGGCGTGCCTTCTCGAGGCAGTTTAAGGCGTTTCACACCTTGCCGTTTAAGTTTCCCTCCTTGTTCTGAGTGTTTTTCACGCCTCCTACTTTGCCTTCTTTGTCTTCAACCTTTTCTCATTCCCAAAGAAACCCTAGTTTCTCTGTTAACCATGGCCTCAACCTTTGTTGCCGACATCTCTTCTGTTCTTCGAGAGAGTGATGTGAAGGTGTTGTGTGTCGAGTTTAACATCCCGAAAGATATTGCGTGGAGGGTTCCGGACAAGGATGACAGGGCCTTCTCTCCACCAGCAGGGCACGTGACGGTGTACGAGGCCTATATGAGGAGTAGTCTCCGTCTTTCTCTTCCGGACGACTTGCAATCGATCCTTGAAGCTCTACGAGTCCCTGTTGCCCAGCTCCATGCTAACGCCGTATAGTACATTTGCACCCATTGCATCTTCCTTCGCAAACATTCTAAGAGGTTGACAATGTCCATGGTGAAGGGACTTTTTAAAATAAATCAAGGAGGTGAGTGGATCTCCCTCGTTCCCTGTAGTGGCCTTAAGATAAATACGGCAATCTACGACTCACTGAAAAACTGGAAGAACCGATTTTTCTTTGTGAGTGTGGCAGAGAGCAGGCCCCTTGCAAATGATTAGGGTCAGGTGTCAAAGGTGTATACTGGGACGGCGTATGTGGTGGAGACGGCGTCCTTAGAGTGGTTGACAAAATTGGTCAAGGACCACATTTCGAACTTCAAACGGGATTTCTTGGTCTCTAGGGTAGAGGCCAAGAAGGTGAACTGGGGACCGCCTTCCCCGGTTTAGAAGCTCAGGGCACCGCCGCAGGCGATGATGATGCGCCCGAAGGTGTCCAAGGGCCTGCTCATCCGCCCCTGTCCAACAAACGATGATTTTATCAGCCCGTGGCCCAAAAGGATGGTGTTGGAGACGCCCTCCTCATCGTCTTTGAGACCCGACTATATTGCCACCGGGATTTACAGCTTCCCCAGCAGTACCACCGGAATGGAGAAATCTTTTAAGGACTTGCCGGAGGCCAAGGGAGAAGGCATTATCCTGGCGCAGCCCGCGCCACACGTGGTTCCTCGAGTGACACAGACGGAGACCTTTTTGGAGCCAACTTACGAGCCGCCGGCGGAGGCGCAGGAGCCATTTGTTGGCTCTCTAGTTATGCAGACGCCTGCTGAGGAGCCGGTGGTTGATCTCGATCCTCCAGTAGCCACAGTGGAGGCCGTAACCGAGGAGCCTACTGTCGCTGTAGATGACATTGATGAGGGGCTCATGGATGAGATCCTAGAGGAGGCCGCTGCTAGCTCCGCTCACGAGGGAATCGCTTCCGACCCGTCGCCGCCTAAGCCAGGCTTGGAGGCCAGACCTGAGAGGCTCGCGTGGAGACTCTAGGAGGTATAATCTTTCGCGATGCTTTCTGCATAATTTCTCCTTTTAGGATTTCTAAGTTGTTTTTTGTTTGTCTTTTGTGCAAAAGGAGATGGTGATTGCTGCCATTGCCAAGGTGATGGACCAGCGGGACCGGGTGATCTCTGACAGGGAGGCAGAGATTGCTTGGCTAGATGCGAAGTTGGTGGCTTTGGGGGCGGAGCACAGGTCCGATGCCGCTACCTTGCAGACTGTCCTGGCTAATACAGAGGTCGAGAATACTAGTCTGAAGGAGGAGGTTGCCCAACTAAGGTAGGAAAATGAGCGACTCAATGGGCGCCTAAGCCAGCTAGGAGGGCAGTTGACGAAGCTGGAGAACCGCCTGAGCCTTTGAATACACCCTTACTAGATTGGGCAGTTGATGTGGTCGCGGATGTGGGAAGGGGTCAATATGTGTCGGCGTATTGCACGGCTCATTGACCCTAACTTCCCGGTGGACCTGCTGAATATGTCAAATAGGTCGGTCCAAACCTGCGACAGTCTCGTGAGGGATTCGCGAGATGGTCAGGTGCCGCCTCCGCCGCCCCTTTAGCCTTTTGCTGATTTTTGGACTTTCCTTTGTATTTATGCACTTTGATGTACTTTGTAATATATTTAAAAGCAATAAAATGAAAATTTTTCAACTTCGTTCCATTTCTTTTTACTGCCTTTATGTTTGCATATCTACTGTTCTGGACGGCTAACTCAATTGGCTGGCGGCCATTGTAGTGTTGCCAAAGGAGTGAAGTCCTTAGGCTCTTTGTACGTGGCTGTGTTAACCAGCCTAGTAGTGGTGGCTTTTTAGTGAAGCCCAGTGGTGCTGCCTAAGTGCTGGCTTGGGCGACCAGCGTTGGAGAAGAATTTTTCTCTCTTCGATTATCGTTGACTGATTACGCTATCTCCTCGTGGAGGAGGTCGTTGCGTGTGCTGTGCTAGTCCTCTAAAATTTTGACTGCTAACGGGCCACTTGGATGACCAAGGTTTAGATTTGGCAATATATGGGCCGCCTGGATGACCAGGGTTTATCAACGAGAGGGTGAGGACCCTCTCGACTTAGGGATAGTCTAGGTTGAGTAACCTGCAAAGTGAACACATATATACATGTACATGCAACATGCTAAGGAAGCATTCATTTTACTTAGTCGAATCATGCACACAAATGCAAATCACATGCGGTTTGCAAGGCACGTACCCGGGTCCCTACTAGTAGTAGCGTTTGAGGTGGATTGTGTTCCACGTCTACGGGACCAACTTTCCGTCTTGGTTCCGGAGTTTATATGCTCCATTTCGTAGGATGGCGGAGACTAGGAAATGCCCTTCCCAATTGGGGGAGAGCTTGTTTCGACCGGCCACCTTTCCCATGGCCTCGATACTCCTTAAGACCAAGTCTCCAATATCGAACTGCCTCACTTTCACCTTCTTATTGTAGTAACGGGCGACTCGATGCCGGTAGGCTGCGGTCTATATTCTAGCAACCTCGCAGGCTTCCTCTAGCAAATCTAGGTGTTTCCGAATCTTTCGAGAGTTAACCTGCGAGTCGAAGGATTCCACCCTTAGACTTAGAAGCCTGATTTTGACTGGAAGCACCGCTTCAGTCCCGTAGCAAAGGCTGAAAGGTGTCTCGCACGTTGGTTCCTTTGGAATCATTTGGTAAGACCAAAGGACCAAGGCGAGCTCGTCTATCCAAGAGCTCCCTGCGTCCTCCAACTTGGTCTTGAGCCCGTGGAGTAGAGTCCAGTTCGTGACCTCCACTTGTCCGTTTGCCTGAGGGTACGCCACCGAAGTGTGGACCAGCCTAATTTCAAGACTGGTGCAATACTTGGTGAAGCGTTTTTTTCAAAAATTGGGTTTCGTTTTTAGTCACAATGACCTCTGGAATGCCAAACCTGCTGATGATGTTCTGACGGATGAACTCGAGTGCATTGTGTTTGGTGATCTTGGCCAGTGGGACGGCCTCAACCCACTTCGTGAAGTAGTCGATACCAGCTATTATGAACTTTCTTTGCCCGGTGGCAATGGAAAACAGGCCAAGGATGTCAAGCCCCCATTATGCGAAGGGCCAAGGCACCTGAAGGGATTTCAGTTCTGTGGATGGCTGGTGATGAAGGTTGCCGTGAAGTTGGCAGCTTCACACCTCTTTACGAACTCGAGTGCGTCTTTCTTCATCGAGGGCCAGCAGTAGCCCTGCCGCATGATTTTGAACGCTAAATTCATGCCGCCCACGTGCACTTCACTCAAGACATAGTCTGCCTCTTCCAGGGTTAGGCAACGGAGATACGGAGTTGAGTAGCCGCGACGATACAGCCGTCCATCGACTATTGTGTACCAATCGGCCATTCTCTTTATTCACTTGGCTTCTTCTGCTTCCTCCGGCGGTGTTTCATCCGCTAGAAATCTCAGGTAAGGTGTTGTCCAATTCTCAATTTCGGAGACCTGCATTGCCTCCTGTGCCTCTATCTGGGTGCGCTTAGGATCTCCCTCATGTTCTTCGAGTACTGTTCCAGATTTTCTGCCGCTACTGCTCTTACCAGCTGATCAGCCTTTCAGTTTTTAGTTTTGGGAATATGAGCCAAGGTCAGATTGTCAAAGTTGCGGACCGCCTCCTTTGCTCTGGGCAAGTATTTGGCCATGTGTGGGTTGTTCGCCTTGAAGTTCCCATTGACTTGGTTGACGATTAGTTTAGAGTCGTTAAAGACAGTCAGTTTTTTGGTTGAGCATTCTTTTGCTAATCTTAACCCAACCAGTAGGGTTTCGTATTCAGCGACATTGTTGATTACCGGGAAGTCGAGTTTAAGGGAATATTTCACCTCAAACCCGTCAGGGGTCGTGAGGGCCACCCTTGCCCTACTGCCTGTGTCGGTGGATGACTCGTCTACATGGAGCATCCACTCCGGAGCCCCCAGGCGCTACTCTTTGTTCCCCATGGGCTGCTCTTCGAGGATCGGGGTCATGGTTTCTACGATGAAATCTGCCAGAGCCTGCGTCTTTATGGCAGGCCTGGGCATGAATTCAATGTCAAACTTGCCCAACTCGATAGCCCACTTTACCAACTGTCCAGAAATGTCGGATTTCTGGAGTATGCTCTTTAGAGGTTTGTCGGTGATGACTATGATGCGATGTGCCTGAAAGTAGGGCCTCAGTTTTCACGTAGAAAATATTAGGGCTAAGGCTAATTTTTTCGTGCTTAGGTAGCGCGTCTCTGGGCCGGTCAACGTTTTGCTCACGTAGTAGATCGACCGTTGGGTATCAACGCCCTGGCTTACGAGAACGGACCTGAGGGATACCTCTGATACTGCTAAGTAGAGGTACAGCTCTTCGCTAACCTTGGGCGATGTTAATAAGGGTAGGCTAGCTAGGTACTGCTTCAGCTCATCGAAGGCCATCTGGCAATCCGGCGTCCATTGGAAGCCGTTTGATTTCGTTCTCCTCAGCGCCTCAAAGAATGGTTGATACTTGTCGCCAAACTTTGCTAGGAAGTGGGACAAGGCCGCCAATCGTCCAGTTAGTCGCTGGACCTCTTTTACGCTTCGTGGGGGAGTCGTGTCTGCGAGGGCCTTAATCTTCTTCGGGTTTGCTTCGATCCCTCGTTGGGAGACGATAAAACCCAGGAATTTTTCGGAGGTCACCCCAAAGACACATTTGGCCTGATTCAGCTTCATTTGGTGTTTGCGGAGCACTATGAAGGACTCCGCTAGATCGTTGATGTGGTCGCCTATAACCCTACTCTTGACGAGCATGTCGTCGATATAGACTTTCATATTGCGACCGATCTATTTTTTGAACATTTTGTTTACCAGCCGTGGTAGGTGGCTCCCGCATTCTTCAGCCCAAAGGGTATTACTTTATAACAATAGGTCCCCTGGTCCGTCATAAATGAGGTGTGTTCTTCGTCCTCCGGACTCATCTGGATCTGGTTGTAGCCTGAGTAGGCGTCCATGAAGCTCAAGAGCTCATGTCCGAATGTCGAGTTTACCAGCAGGTCGATTCTGGGTAAAGGAAAGCTATTTTTTGGGCAAGCTTTGTTAACGTCGGTGAAATCGATGTACATTCTCTACTTCCTGTTACTCTTCTTTACCAAAACGACGTTAGAGAGCCAATCAGGGTACTGAACCTCCCTAATGAATCCGGCCTCCAACAGTTTCTTTACTTCTTCTTGGATGGCGATCAGTTTTTCCACGGAGTGGTTCCTCCGCTTCTGCCTGATAGGTTTTCGATCCGGGTCGAGGCCCAGCTTGTGGACTATTATCTAGTTAGGAATCCCGGGCATGTCAGCCGGAGTTCAAGCGAAGATGTCGGCGTTATGTGGCAGGAACGAGATCAATTCTTCGCGCAGCACGCCTGTGAGTGAGCCGCCGATTTGTACGCACCTTTCTGGATCGTCCAGATTCAGTGGGACTAAGTCGGTCGCCTCACGAAACTGCGCTTGTTGTAAGGTTGCCTCGTCTCGATGATTAATTTCTCCCATCATTTTGACACTGTTATTAGGAGTAATTTGGGACATATAACATGTCTGCCCAGTGACTTGATCACCCAACACTTTACCCATACCGTATAGCATCGAAAATTTTATTTTAAGGTGTGGTATTGAAGTGACGGCTCCGAACGCTGTGAGATATGGCCGGCCTAGTATTGCGTTGTACACGGATGGCAAGTCGACCATCAAGAAGGCAAGTGTACGACTTGCAGTCCTTGGGTACGTTCCTAGGGTGACTTCAAGTCTGATCATCCCTTGAACAAGCATTGGTTTATTATCGAGGCCATACAATGGCCCTTCAGCAGATTTTAGTTGACTCTTTTTCAGACTAAGTTTAAAGAACGCATCGAGATAAAGTAAATTATGCAAACTTCCATTGTCAATAAATACACGTTTCATCTGGTGGTCGACGCCACTATCGGAAACGAGTGCTGATACAACGACGGAGTCTGCATGAGGGGAAACTACATGCGTTAAGTCATCGTCACTAAAACTAATGACATTTCCAATAGCGCGTTGCTTCTTCCTCCCTGTATACTGGTCCCTGTTGTTCACCGGAGTTTTGACTGGCGAGGTGGTTATCATGTTGACCACTACTGCCGCACCCGGTTTCGTGGTGGTGAGGCTTCTGATCCTTCTCCGCCCGTGTTGCCAGATCTTTGACCGGAGCCTTTGACGAACTTGGTGAGGTGGCCCCTCCTGATGAGCTCCTCAATCTCCCTTTGAAGAGTCTTACAGTTCTCCGTGGAGTGCCTGTGAGATCGGTGGAAATCACAGTACTTGGCCGAATTTTCTCCCTCCGACTTTTTAAGTAATTTTGGCCACTTAAGGAACTTCTCTCCACGAATCTGCATGAGGACGTTCGAGTGCGTATTAGTTAAGGGCGTCAGGTTGATGGGTCCGTGGTTCTTACGCTCCGGTGGTCCAGCTCTGTGGCATTTTTGGTGGGAGTAATCACCACTATTGTGCTTCTCTTTCCTTTCGGTGGGAAAGAGCGAGGCTGTTCAGGTCGATCTGAACGCTTTGCCTCGTTGGCCTTCTCTGCTGCCGCATAGGCCCTGGTGATAGCCTCCGCTTCCCGAAAGGTCTGCGGATTCTTGTACGCCAGGTGCCTAAAGAACTCCCCATGCGCCGATGCCGAAATGAAACTGCCCAGTTTTATTTCCTCCGTGAGTCAAGGGATCCGCCTGGCTTCTACCACGAAGTGATCTAGAAATCTCCATTGGATCTCTCCGTGTTTCTGCTTGATATGCGACAGATGTCACGGCTATTTTTTCTCCCTGCAGCTGGAAGCGTACTGAGATAAGAAGAGATCCACAAGCTCCTAGAAGTTTTGGATCGAGTCTGGAGGGAGATGGTGGAACCAGATGCGGGCATTCCCTTTTAGTGTGAGGGGGAAACAGCGACACATGGCTGCGTCCTCTAGCCCCTATAGACCTAGATGGGTGCGAAAGTGGGCGAGATGGTCGACAGGATCCGCACTCCCATCGTAAGAGTCAAGGGCTGGCATCTTGAACTTCGCCGGCATAGGATAGTTCAAGATCTCCGCCATGAAGGGAGATCTGTTGGCGTTAGTGGTGAGTTCGTCATCTTTGAAGACGCGGTTCCATATCTTCTCCAACCTTGGGTCTGCTGGAGTGGTGTTAGCAGATCTCTTGGAGTTGAGATACGCTCTCAACTCCGTTTTTTCTCGGGCTGGTGCAGCAGTAGGATGGCTGCTGCCCCTGGCTGATCTCGAGGCCAGGGAGGCTCCCTCCTGAGCCTGGGGCCTAGACTCCTCTCGGGAGTATCTAGGGTTCCTCCGTTCCGAACTTTCATCCAGAGCTGCGTTGGTTTCTCGCTCCTTGCGCCTTAAACGGCTTTAGGCATGTGAGAACATAGGCGCAGGAGCGCTGGTCAGTCTTCCGGTCCGTTGTGCCAGAACTTTCTTTCTTTGGCCTCCTCTTCTGGATGCCGGTGCTGGGGCCACTGTAGTAGCAACCCCCAATTGAGCTTACTCCTGACGGGCACAGAGTATTTGGAGCATCCTATCCGTATTGTGCATGTGCTCCGCCAAGTTCTGGAAAAAGGATGCTGGGATTCCACCGGCTACCCCATTGATCACGGCGCCGATGGTGTGGTCTTGGTTTGGAGAAATCACATCTCGGGCAGGCTCGCTTGCTTGCGCCCTTGTGTTCACCATTCTGTTGATCGAAGAGAGTTTCTGAAAAATGCGGTTGGCTTTTTGTAGCGTCTTCCCACAGACGGTGCCAATGATGCGTATTTGGATCCGACTTTAAACAGATTCGGATTCGTCTGGTTGGTTCGATCCGACTCCGTTCACTGAGTCTGAATCCTCCACACCACTAAAATGAATAAGAGGTCAGTATATTGGCGGGAGGTTGTCCCACTGAAAATAGTCCGACGCTCAAGTTAGTAAAAAAGCCTTCAAATCGAGAAAGGTAAACTGAAAAGTGAAAGAGAGAGAAAGAGAATAGACTTGTCGGGAGTGTTGGCCCATTGAGAATGTGAGTTCCAACTTATTGCTCACAGAGAGCGAGTGGAAGTTGCGTCTCGAAAGCGTGGAAGCTTTGGGGAACAGTTCTCAGAGAGCCGAAAAGGACTCCTACAATCTGGAGGCTTTTGGTGGGATTTAAAGGTGAACGCTTATGCAGAGAGAGAGAAGGAGAGTATTTGCCGAAACACTGTAAGCGTTCGTGACTTAGACTGTTTCAGGAAGTCTCTTTGTAGTCTCAGAAAGCGTGTTCTGTATGTTCTCCTGAATGTGAGTTAGAGAGCGCATCCGAGAGCTTTTTTTTTTCTTTTTCTAGAATGAAGACTCCAAACTTATATAGATATTAGGAGAGCCACCTTCTTTAGTCAAGGTGGCGTAATCTTCTGGCCTGACAATGGTGGCCTTCTCTGAGTTGGTGGGTATGACTGGTGTGATTTGATGGATTCTTTTCCTTCTGAATAGTGTAATGGATATTCAAATCATCTGTTTTCCTTTCATACTCCTGTGACCGTTTAGACTTCATCATTGGCGCCAAATTCCTTGCTGCCTTTTTGGAGAAGATCAGCTTTTAGGAAGCGTGTAATCATGAAAGGATCGTTACTTTTCGTGTGTGAGATCGCTTGTCAAATTGTGCCTAGCCCGTATCAGATTTATCGTCTTTTTGGGCCTACCGCTACAATACTTCCGGTCAATGCTCGGGTTGACCGTTCTGTACCCGAGTTGGCCGCCTGCTTGTGCCTCGACGGTCAACGTTGGTATTAACCGTTGAGGGAGCGTTTTGGGCCTTTCGGGATTTGGGCATTTACCTCCTGTTGGGCCAACATTGGAATTGATCGTCCAATAGGCTATTTGGGTCTTCTTTGACCGTTGGGTCAGCTCAGTTACGGTGCACCTATCAATATTAATCTAATAAAAATCCTTTCTAGCAAGAGACTTCAACACGGAGAGAAGCAAACCTAATCGATAGTATCAGAATAAAGAGTTCTATAGGAAGAAAGAGGCATGCATCCAAAAGTATAATTTCAAAGCATAAGACATTTTGAAGTGGAGCATTCAAAAATGCAATTTTAAAGCATAAGACAACATGAAGCGGAGCACATCACCATACGATACAATATCTAAATGATAGAAATATTAAAATAAATAAAT
>JAODPA010058219.1:0-11284 GCA_025585075.1 Nepenthes mirabilis
GTTATATTTGAAAAATTATAAATGTATGATTTTTATAGATAAAATTACAGACATAAAATTTAATCAAAAATTATGAATTAAAGGTTGAGATTAATCAATGTCAAAATAAAATTAATTACTCAAAAGAGAAGATTAGGTGAGCTAGCATGGCAGATTCATCAAATTCAGACACAAAAATAATAACAAAGCAATGCATCCATATTGATGGGTAGGCCCATAGCAAATAAACCGAATAAGAAAAATGGCCCAAAGTCCAGTAAAGCCCACACACGCGTTAGACGGTCAACGATAGCGTTGATCGCATGAAGCGCCAACTAGGCGACCAACGCGCTCCCTCAAGACGGTTAACATTCCTGTTGACCGAAAGCACTGTAGTAGCAGACCGCGAAAAGATAAATACCTAATATGGGCCAGGCCCAATTTGGCGGACGTTTCCGAACACGATAAATAACAGTCATTTTTTCTAATTTCACGTCTTCCTTGAAGCTAATCTCCTCTAAAAAAGGTATCAACAGATTCAACGCCCTTTCCATAAGGAAGGTGTCAGATTCTCCCTTTCTGCCTACAATGAACCCTAACGGTAATAAAAGTACAAAAGGAAGGTAAATAATCTGGAGACCCGTTATCCGCTCAAAAAAGAAACGATCCCATCAAATTGCACCAGTCAAACCTTCCTACTCAAGGAAGGCCACCCAACACGAGGCAGGGATCACGCCTTTTTGGCCAAGGAAGGTCGCCCTCCCCACCGTCTATATAACCCCACAGAGTCTCCACTCTGGGGGGACATGAATACAGAAACGAACAAAAGACAACACAGTGCGACTACAAAAAAATCCTTGAGTATACTAACGCTCATCCCTAAGCAAGCAATCGCTTACTTGGATAATCCCACTCCAAGCCATCAGATTCAAGAGACTTCGCTCACTCCCCGAGATCCATCCTTTTAAGCTTCCATACTTTCAGGATATAGCTTCCCACTTATTCCCTACGGACATTGAGTTGGGAAACCAAACTCTCGACGAGTCACGGGAACGTCTCTTACATCTAAAGGCCAACACTTCCACCAATCTTAATCTCGCTCTCTATCTTAATTTACATTTCAATTTACCTTCTTGAAGTTCAAAGGCCTGTTGCTGACTTGAGCGTCAGAGTATTTTCGATTGAACAATATCCCGTCAACACCTAACTTCTTATTTATTATAGTAGTGTGTAAGGTCCAGACTCAGTGAATGGAGTCGGATTCAAATGATAAAGCAAATCTGAATCTGTTCGAAGTCGAATCCAGGTATGCATCATTGGCGCCGTCTGTGGGAAACGCTTACAAGAAGCCAGTTATGTTTCCCATAAGCTCTTTCCAACCAACACCCTCAATCGAAATATTGAACACAAGGGCGCAAGCAAGCGAGCCAGCCCGAGATGTGGCCTCACCAAACCAGGACCACACCATTGGCGCCGTGGTCAACGGGATAGCCGGTGAAATTTCAGCATCTTTCTTCCAAAACCTGGCGGAGCATATGCACAATACGGATATGATGCTTCAGATACTCTGCTCCCGCTAGGAGTAAGGACAGCTGGGGTTTGCACCGATGGTGGCCCCAGCACCGGCATCCAGACGAGGAGACCAAAAAAAAAAAAGTCCCAACCCAAAGGCTCGAAAGGCTAACCAACGCTCCCGCGCTGGAGTCTGCACATGGCCAAAGTTGTCTAAGGCGTGAGGAGCGAGGAACCAGTACTACCCCGGAGGAAAGTCCGAAACGAAGGAACCCCGGATACTCCCAAGTATAATCTAGGCCCCAGGCTCAGGGAGGAGCCTCCCGAGCCGCTAGATCTGCCGGTGACAGCAGCCGCCCGGCTGCTACACAAGTCAGGGAGAGAACAGAGTTGAGGGCATATCTCAACTCCAAAAGATCTGCTAATGTCATTTCAGCAGATCTGAGGTTGGAGAAGATATGAAACCGCGTCTTCAAAGATGATGAGCTCACAGCCAATATCGACAGATCTCCCTTTATAGCGAAGATCCTAAACCATCCTATGCCGGCGAAGTTTAAAATGTCAGTCATTGACTCTTACGATGGGAGTGCCAACCCCGTTGATCATCTCACCCACTTTCACACCCGTCTGGGTCTACAAGGGCTGGACAACGCAGCCATATGTCGTTACTTCCCGCTCACCTTAAAAGGAAACGCGTGCATCTGGTTCCATCATCTCCCCTCGGACTCAATCCGAAGTTTTCAGGAGCTTACGGATCTGTTCTTATTCCAATATGCCTCAGCCGCAGGGAGAAAAAGTAGTCATGACATCTGTCGCACATCAAGCAAAAGCATGGGGAGAACCCGCGAAGGTTCCTGGATTACTTCGTGGCGGAAGCTAAATGGATCCCCTAACTCACGAAGGAAATGAAATTAGGCGGTTTTATCTCAGCGCTGGCACATGGAGAATTCTTCAGGCACCTAGCACATAAGATCCCATAGACATTTCGAAAAGTGAAATCTATCACCTAAGCCTACGCGGCAGCAGAAAAGGCCGACGAAGCTAAACATCCCGACCGGCCCGAAAGCCTCGCTCTTTCCCACCTGAAGGAAAGAGGAAACACAACGGTGGTGATCACTCCCACCGAAAGCACCACAAGATCGAACTGTAAGAGCGCAATGACTACGGGCCCATTAGCCTAACACCCTTAACTGACATGAGCTCGAACGTCCTCATGCAGATCCGTGGAGAAAATTTTCTTAAGTGACCAAAACCACTTAAGAAGGCAGAATGAGGAAATCCAGCCAAGTACTGCGATTTCCATCAATCTCCCAGGTACTCCACAGAGAATTTGCAAGACCCTTTAGCGGGAGATTGAGGAATTGATCAGAATGGGCCATCTCACCAGGTTCGTTAAAGGCCTTGGTCAGAGCTCTAGCACTACGGGCGAGGAAGGATCAGGGTATTTCCCTCCATGAAATCGGGTTCGGTAGGAATGGTCATCATGATCACCCCCCAACCGATCAAGAACCCAGCAGATAACAAGGATCAGCAAACAGGGAGGAAGAAGCAATGCACTACTGACACTGTCATCAGTTTTAGTGACAGCGACCTGGCATATGCAGTTTCCCCCCATGCAGACCCCCTTGTTGTATCTACACTCGTTTTCGACGGTAGCGTTGACTACCAGATGAAACGAGTATTCATTGACAATATAAGTTCTCACAATTTGCTTTATCTCGATACATTTTTTAATTTTAGTTTAAAAAAGAGTCAATTAAAACCTGTAGAAGGCCCATTGTACGGCATTGACAACAAGCTAGTGCCCGCTCAAAGGACGATCCGATTAGAAGTCACCCTAGGAAAGTACCCGAAAACGGTAAGTCGTACACTTACCTTCTTGGTAATCGACTTGCCATCTGTATAAATGCAATATTGGGCCGGCCGTGTCTAACAGTATTCAGGGCCATCACTTCAATACCACACCCTAAAATTAAATTTTCAACGCTGTACGGTGTGGACGAAGTGCTGGGTGACCAAGTCACTGGATAGACATGCTACATGTTCAAAATTGCTCCTAACGACAGCACCAGAGCGGTAGGAGAATTTGACTATCGAGATAAAACAACCCTACAGTAGGCGCAGTCCCGTGAAGCAACCTACCTAGTCCCACTAAATCTGAAAAATCCAGAAAAGTGCATACGGATCAGCGGCTCACTCACCAGTGCGCTACGCGAAGAACTGATCACATTCCTACGACGGAACGTTGACATCTTCGCATGGACTCCTGCTGACATGCTTCGGATTCCGGCCCGGGTAATTGTCCACAAGTTTAACCTCGACCCGGATCAAAAATCCGTCAGGAAAAGGCGGAGAAATCACTCGATAGAAAAATTAGACGCCATTTGAGAGGAAGTAAAGAAACTGCTAGATGCTGGATTCATCAGAGAGGTCCAATACCCCGATTGGCTCTCCGACGTAGTCCAGGTAAAGAAGAGCAGTTGGAAGTGGAGAATGTACGTCGATTTCACCGACGTTAATAAAGTCTGCCCAAAGGACAATTTTCATTTACCCAAGATTGACCTGCTGGTGGACTCGACGTCCGAACATGAGCTGTTGAGCTTCATGGATGCCTATTCGAGCTATAACCAGATCCGGATGAGCTCGGAGGATGAAGAACATACCTCGTTTATGACAGACCAGGGGACTTACTGCTATAAGGTGATACCTTTTGGATTGAAAAACGCAGGAGCTACCTACTAGCGTCTGGAAAACAAAATATTTGTGAAACAGATCGACCGCAATATGGAATTCTATATTGATGACATGCTCGTCAAGAGCAGAACCACAGGCGACCATATCCGCGATCTGGCAGAGTCGTTTGGGGTGCTCCGTGAGTATCAAATGAAGTTGAATCCGACTAAGTGCATCTTTGAAGTATCCTCAAAAAAATTCCTGGGTTTCATCGTTTTCCAATGAGGGATCGAGGCAAACCCAGAGAAAATCAAGGCCCTCGCAGACATTGCTCTCCCACGAAGCATCAAGGATGTCCAGCGATTGACTGGACAATTGGCAACCTTGTCCCGCTTCCTAGCAAAGTCTGATGACAAGTATCAGCAATTCTTTAAGGCTCTAAGAAGAACAAAATCAAACGGGTTCCAATGGACGGCAAATTGTCAGGTGGCCTTCAATGAGTTGAAGCATTATCTGGCTAGCCCGCCGTTACTAATGTCAACCAAGGTCAAAGAAGAGTCGTACCTCTACTTGGCGGTGTCAGAGGTGTCCCTCAATTCCATCCTCGTATGCCAGGATTCTGATACCCAACGGCTAATCTACTACGTTAGCAAAACACTGACTGGCCCAGAGATGCGCTATCCATGCACAGAAAAGTTGGCATTAACTCTCATATTCTCCGCACGAAAAATAAGGTCCTACTTTTAGGAACACCGCGTCATAGTTCTCATAGACTAGCCTCTAAATAGCATTCTCCAAAAATCTGATATTTCTGGACGGTTGGTAAAGTGGGCTATCGAATTGGTCGAATTCAACATCAAGTTTCGACCCAGGCCAGTCATAAAGGCTCAGGCTCTGACCGACTTTATTGTTGAGATCACGACCCCGGTTCTCAAAAAGCAGCCCTCAAAGAACGCGGAACAGAGCATGGAGGCTCCAGAATGGGTACTCAACGTAGACGGATCATCTACAGACACAGACAGTGGAGCGAGGGTGCTCCTCATGACCCCTGACGGGTTTGGGGTGAAATACTCCATTAGATTCGAATTCTCGGCCACCAACAATGTTACCAAATACGAAACCCTGCTAGCCAGGTTAAGATTAGAAAAAGAGTGCTCAGCCAAGCGACTGATTGTTTACAGCGACTCCGAGCTAATCGTCATCCAGGCTAATGGAAACTTCGAGGAAATCAATCCACACATGGCCAAATACGTGACCAGGGCAAGGGAGGCCACCCACAACTTCGACAAGCTAACCCTCGTCCATGTTTTCAGAACTAAAAACTGGAAGGCCGATTAACTGGTAAGAGCAGTGGTGGCCAAAAATCCAGAATAGTATTCCAGGAACATGAGGGAGGTCTTGAACGCTTCCAGTATAGAGAGATAGGAGGCAATGCAGATCTCCGAGATGAAAAACTGGACAACACCCTACCTAAGGTATCTAGCAGACGAAACATTGCCAGAAGATGCAGAAGAGGCCAGGCGGTAAAGAGAACGGCTGGCTGGTACACTATAGTCGACGGGCAGTTGTATCGCCACAACTACTCGACTCCGTACCTCTGTTGGCTAACCCCTGAAGAGGCGGACTATATTTTGAGCGAAGTACACTTTGGGATTTGCGGATCGCACGTCGACGGTAAAAACCTAGTATTCAGGATCATGCGGTAAGGCTACTGTTGGCCCTCGATGAAAAAGGATGCACTCGAGTTTATAAAGAGGTGCGAAAGCTGCTAGCTTCACAATAACCTCCACCACCAGCCATCTGCCAAGCTAAAATCCCTTCAGGCCCCGTGGCCCTTCTCGCAATGGGGGCTCGACATTCTTCGCCCATTTTTTATTGCAACCAGGCAAAGAAAGTTCATCATAGCAGGCATCAATTACTTCACAAAGTGGGTCGAGGTCGTCCCACTAGCCAAGATCATAGAACACAACGCACTTGAGTTCATTCGCCAGAATATCATCAGCAGATTTGGCATTCCAGAAGTCATTGTGACTGACAACGGGACTCAATTCTCGGAAAAATGCTTCACCAAGTATTGCACCAGCCTTGGGATTAGGCTGGTCCACACTTCGGTGGCATACCCCCAAACGAATGAACAGGTGGAGGTCACAAACCGAACACTACTCCACGAGCTTAAGACCAAGCTGAAAGACGCAGAGGGCTCCTGCGTAGATGAGATCGCCTCAGTCCTTTAGTCTTACAGGACAACTCCAAAGGAACCAACGCGTGAGATACCCTTCAACCTCTACTGCGGGATTAAAGCGGTGATCTCGGTCGAAATCTAGCTTCCAAATCATATGGTGGAATCTTTTGACCTACAAGGCAACTCCCAGAAGATTCGAAAATACCTAGACTTACTAGAAGAAGTCCGTGATGCCACCAGAATGCGGACCACGGCCTACCAACATCGAATCGCCCGCTACTACAATAAGAAGGTGAAAGCGCGGCAATTCGATGTCGAAGACTTCGTCTTGCGGAGCATCGAAGCCATGGGAAAGGTGGCCAGCCATAACAAGCTCTCCCCAAATTGGGAATGGCCTCTTCTAATCTCTGCCGTCCTACAAAATGGGGCATACAAACTCCGAAACTAGGACGAAAAGTTAGTCCCATGGACATGGAACGTAATCTATCTTAAACTCTACTTCTAATAAGGACCCAGGTAGGTATTCTACATAATTGTATGTGATCATTTGTGTGTACGATTTAATTAGTAAAATAAGTGTTTCCTTTAGCATGTTGTGTTTCTTTGGTGTGTATATATGTATGTGATTCTTGTTGCAAGTTCAAAACGATCTAAGCTGCCCCTAAGTCGGAAAGGTCTTCATCCTCTCATTACTAAACTCTGGTCATCCAGGCATCCCATGAGTGGTTGTATATAAACTCTGATTATCCAAGCGGCCCATGAGTGGTCGTATATAAACCCTAGTCATCAAGGCGGCCCATGAGTGGTCGTATATAAACCCCGATCATCCAGGCGGCCCATGAGTAGTCGTATCTAAACCTTGATCATCCAAGTGGCCCACTAACGATCAAAAAAATCTTAGGGGGCTAACACAGTACACGTGACAACCTCCTTCATAAGGAGACAGCGTGATTAATCAACGATGGTCGATCGGAACAAAACGCTCCA
Source organism: Nepenthes mirabilis (assembly GCA_025585075.1). NCBI lineage: Eukaryota > Viridiplantae > Streptophyta > Magnoliopsida > Caryophyllales > Nepenthaceae > Nepenthes > Nepenthes mirabilis. The sequence goes on from JAODPA010058219.1 coordinate 7,334, forward strand.
CCAAAGCAGGCCACTCAAGTCTGCACCTGGGCAGCGCTACCAAGCTTTATTCACAGGCGAATACTAAGTCGACTTAACACGAGTGACGGCCTAGAAAATGCACCCAATGACTCCACTCCTTTGAAAACGCCATGAACGACCAACGGCAAAGAAACAAAATACAAAAAGCAGCTGTAAAAAGCAAGAATGTGTGACATGCACAAAGCTATTCGTATTATTACTTAATGGTAAAGTACATAATTAAACAAAAAAAAAAAACTACAATCACCAAAAACTACGGAGGCGGCGGTGGCCCCTGTCTGTCCCGAGGCTCTCCCACGAGGCTGTCGCGACGCTGCGCTGACCGATTTGACAAATTAATGAGATCCACAAGGAAGTCAAGATCAACCAGTCGCACAATACGCCGACTAATGTTGATCTCTTTTCACAACCGTGATAGCATCATGTCTGCAACCTCGTGAGGACGAATGCGGAGGCTTAGATCGTTCTCCATGGTAGCCATTTGCCCTGCATGCTGATCGAGGCGCCCCTTAACACGCTTGTTTTCCTCCTTCAGATGAGCGACCTCTACTTTTAGGCTCACGTTTTCCGCCTCCATGCTCGCCAAGACAGACTCCAGGGCAGCCGCATCCTCTCAATACTCCGCCCCCAAAGCTTCCAACTTAGAATCAAGCCAGGTGATCTCCATATCCCTATCGGAGATCACTATGTCTCTCTACCTAAGCGCCTTGGCAACTGCACTCGAGACCTTATCGGCCTGCATACACAAAAAAAGGGTTAGAAAAGGTAAACCAAAAGACAATACGGGCAACAGAATTTATACTGCCCAAATACTTCGTGTTGGCCTGTTTGGCCTGGCACCCAGATTCGGCGCCAAAGGTAGTGAGCAAGGAATGGGACCCACGTCGGCAGGACTAGCGGCAACCTCAACCAAGAACTTCGCCAATGGTTCATCTGGAGTATCCTCCGTCCTGGCTGACTCCTTGGGAACGGTGGGGGCTCCAAAATCGGCTCCTGCTGCTCAGTAGGCATTTCTATAGCAGGTGATCCAACGGATGACTCCTGCGGCCCAAGTGCTTTGATAGATGGATCTAGAGTTAACCCCGACGGCGCAGGCTATGCGAGAACAATGCCGCCGCTCGCCCTGGCATTCAACCTGGCTTCGTAAGCCTCAAAAGCCAGCTCCACTTCAATCCCGGAAGTGGTGCCTACACCTGAAAAACGCCCCGCAGAGAGATAGTCTGGCCCTAAAGACGATGAAGAAGGCACCACCGAGGCTGCCCTCTTTTGCCTTGGACTAGGAGGTCTGGCATCAGACGGGCGAGGACCTATGATAAAGCCCTTCTTCCTCTGCAGGACCTCTGACAGTGAGATTTTGAGTTTCTGGACAGGAGACGGAGGCCCCCACTTGGGCTTCTTGGCCTCAACACGGGAGACCAAATGGTCTCTCTGAAAATCTCCAAGGCTATCCTCGATGAGTTTAACCAGCCAAGACAGGGACGCTGTCTCAACTTTTGAAAGCGTCCCCGTGTACACATCAGGCACCTAGCCTCACTCCCTGGGTAAGGGCCAGGACTCACCCACGCTGATAAAGAAGAATAAATTCTTCCAATTCTTCAGGGAGTCTTATATGACGGTACTGATCTTGAGATCGCTGCGGGGGAATAAAGAAATCCACTCCGCTCCCTAATTAAGCTTAAAGAGCCCCCTAACCATCGATATCGTCAACAGCCTCGAGTGTTGACGGAGAAAAATGTAGAGGGAACACAGATACCTAATGGTGTTGGCATGGAACTGAGCAATGGGGACCTGAAGAGCCCGAAAAATCGACATTAACTCTTCGGGGATTGGAAGCCGGAGCCCACTCCTCAAATGGGCTTCGTATACGGTCACGAAACCCATAGGTGGTAGGAAAGCTCTGTCGTCCTTCCCAAGAACATGGAAGATAATCTCCTGTGAGATATTGTACTCCACATACAATACCTTCACGTCGTTTTGTCTCAGGACGAAGACGATTTCGGTGACGGAAGCCATTGTCAGAATTAGGGTTTTCTTCTTTTCTACAGGATAAGGAAGACGGAAAAATAAAGGAAGGAGTAGGAAATTCGAAGTAAAACAAGCAGGCGATTTAAAGGCCCGTATGAACACAAAAACCGTCTCGAAAGCATGCAGCATCATTACCGCTGCGTGTCGTTTTCCCAAAAGGGGGCCGTCGAATCAGATCCTCCGGCTCATTAAATACCGGGATCCTGAGCATACCGCATGAAGACACGTGGCACACTTTTCTGACAGGAAGGCTAATGGCCAACACTTCCTTCTCCAAGTTACAAGAAAATTTTTTAAAAACGGTCAACAAATTCGGTCAACATTTTGGAAGTACTCGAGGCTCCTCTTCAGACGAGCAACGACTCTGTCACCGTCAGTAAAAAACAAGCGCATCCCATCATGAACATGCCGGAGGTAAGAATCCAGACCACCGGCATGGGGGATTAGTGATGGGTAAACCCATAAGAAAAACAGCCCAAAGTCTAGTAAAGTCCAAACGCGCGTTAAACGGTCAACGCTAGCGTTGACCACATGGAGCGCCAACTAGGTGGCCGGCGCGCTTCCTCAAGACAGTCAACATTCCTGTTGACCGAAAGTACTATAGTAGCAGACCGCGAAAAAATAAAAACCTAATATGGGCCTGGCCCAATTTGGCGGACGTTTCCGTACAAGACAAGTAACGATCCTTTTTCCTAATTTCACGCCTTCCTTGAAGCCAATCTCCTCTAAAGAAGATATCAATAGATTCAAAGCCCTTCCCATGAGAAAGGCGCCAGATTCTCTTTTCCTGCCTACAATGGACCCTAACGGTAACAAAAGCACAAAAGGAAGACAAATAATTTGGAGACCTGTTACCCACTCATAAAGAAAACTATCCCATCAGATTACACCAATCAAGCCTTCCTGCTCAGGGAAGGCCACCCAACACGAGGCAGGGATCACGCCTTCTTGGCCAAAGAAGGTCGCTCTCCCCACCGTCTATATAACCCTACAAAGTCTCTACTCTAGGGGACACGAACACAGAAGCGAACAAAAGACAATACAGTGCTACTACAGAAAAATCTTTGAGCATACTAACGCTCATCCCTAAGCAAGTAATCGCTTACTTGGGTAATCACACTCCAAGCCTTCAGATTCAAGAGACTTCACCCACTCCCCGAGATCCGTCCTTTTAAGCTTCCACGCTTTCAGGATATAACTTCCCACTTGTTCCCTACGAACATTGAGTTGGGAAACCATACTCTCGATGAGTCATGGGAACGTCTCTTACATCTAAAAGCCAACTCTCCCACCAATCTTAATCTCGCTCCCTATCTCAATTCACATTTCAATTCACCTTCTTGAAATTCAAAGGCTTGTTACTGACTTAAATATCGGAGTGTTTTTGGCAGAATAACATCCCGCTAACACCTGACATCTTATTTATTGTAGTAGTGTGCAGGGTCCAGATTAGGTAAACGGAACCGGATCCAAACGATCAAGCGAATCCGAATCTGTTCGAAATTGAATTCAAGTACGCATCACATCTAATTTTGATGCATTGTGTGTCCAAAATCCAAGTTCCTTTTCATACTCTAGATTTTTTCACAATTTAAAGTTTAGATAGAGTTAAATATATACAGATTTATCTCGATAATATAAACAATTAGACTATTTATATTGGGGGAGAACACTAGACTAAAGTGTAAAGGACAAAAACAACATAACTTTATTGCCTATTTGAATACATGTAACCGCTATAGATCTGATCAAAATTGGGTTTAACTCAGACATAGGTCAAATTTATATAAAAATTTATGATCAATAAATTAGGTCAAGTCAAATAAGATCTGGTTGTCCAAGCCAAAAGCTTTAATTGAACCTATCTATGAGCCGAATTGGATCGGTTCAAACTAGTTAATATTT